>VDFB02153722.1:0-38810 GCA_007258455.2 Sequoia sempervirens
CGTGCTTTATAGCGATCTTGAGAATCAAAAGGCCTTTTTTATGACTTTGGGATGAGACAAAGCAATCACCTCCACACTTCAATTTGGGCTTAAAAATTGAACAAAATCTTGTGTGAGTGTGAGTGGGGGCATTTTCCCGTATATTCTCTTTCTTTGTTGCCATCAAAGATTGATCGAGTTACGGTTCTTGATTTTCATTCACTTTTTTTTATCTTAGAGGGCCTGCCTTGTGGGAAAAAGTAATCACCCAAGGGAACAACTCAACCGGTAACACTCTAAAGCCAAGAGTATTTCCAGCCGGGATATAAATGTGGATATTGGACGAAACGCCAATATCATGCGGTTGACTCTGACAAGATGGATCCAAAAGGGGACTCTTGCCACGTTGGGTCAACTCCTACGAACAGAAAGTCCGAACTAGAACCTTTTTTTTTATATTGGCTTATTGATCCATTGAGTGAAATTATCAAAGTGGTGCATTGGAACTTAGATTCCAAAAAGTTACTTGCCATGTCTGATCTTGGTTAAAATATAGGGGTCAAGTTCATCATACCTTTATATTTTTCCTTGGTTGCATGTAAAATCATCTCTTCTATGAAGGGAATGAGGCAAGCCCACCAAGAAAAACGTACCAATCAAGCTAGGATGTTGCATTGCTTGTGAGTCAGTTTGAAAATACATTGCTTGCTCGAAAACATTTCAAAAACAAACACTTAACATCATCCAAATTTCAAACCCTTTTGGGGACAAATATCATTGACTCAATCCATATGTTATTGCTTTCCCTTGGGACTCATGTCCTTAGAGGTTTCTAAGCATTGGATTAGAGGTTTCTTAAGTTCATTGAATTTCCACATAGAATATCTTGTGGGGTTTAAAGAAATTAAGACATTGGACATCTTAGTTTGAAACTTTAATCAAAGATAGTGTTTTTGGTAAAATAAAGCCATTAAGCAAAGCTAAGCAAAATGAATTTGCATGTGTGATTGGAGACTCACAAATCCCAAAGCAAAAAAATCGTTGAAAATCCAAAAATGAAAGTTCAAATGAAATCAATTCTTGGTTACAAAGGTCTTTAGGAAGCATCTGCATGCTCTTCAATACCTAGATCTAGGCAAACAAAGTGTTCTTTTTAGGTTCATCTAAGGATCAAAACATATCAAAATCTTTTCACCCATCCCCCAAACATCAAACCCACCATCATCTCACAAAATCAACTTTTGAAAAATCTTGAAATCATCCTTGAAGTGCTAGGCTTTATGAAAAAATCAAACAAACACCAAAATCATTGAGACCAAGTCCTTGAAAACATTTATCAAAAAACACCTTTGGCTAGGCATGTGTAGATGCATCCTTTTGCATATACTTAGTCAAACTTGTCCAAAATCATTTTTTGTCTAGCTTAGTGTATGTAGATGAATCCTTCTCCATATACTTAGTGAAACAATCATCTTATGGGTAGGTGTGATTAGATGCATCCTTCTCCTCACACATATCCAAATCATTATCCTTTGAACAAAACTATCCCTTAGATCATCATCCAACATCTTAGGATCTTTTTGTTCAAAATCAAAACCAAATTAAAATCAAGATCAAGGAAAAAGTCTCAAAAAAATCCGAAGAATCAAAATCAATCAAAAATCCAAAGTCCTAGAATTTCATTCAAGATTTATCAAAAGCCAAAAAACAACATCCATAAACATCCATCTTTAAACATCACCATCATATCATCATCACCTTTGATCCTAAAAGCATCCTAGAAATTTCTACTTTGAGGCATAAGATAAAGATCAATTCAAAGAATTAAAGAGATTCATCTCCCATATTCTCGAAGATTGATCCTTGTTTTATGGTTCTTACTAGATCTCAATACAAGAAGAGTATGGAAGCCAACAAAGAAACACCCGCTTCAAGCCACCTTAGCCAAAAAAACACGGAAATGAATCCTGTCGAATCAAGCAATCCATTGACCCTCTCATCATCACAAAATCTGCAAGAAGAAAACCAAGGAGAGGACCTCAATTTTAGAATGTCTCATGAGGAAATGACGGAAATGCTCCAAAATCCAGACAACCATAGAATCATCAACATCATGATGAGACTTAACCCTTCATTGTACATGCTTGAACTAGCAAAACAAGGGGCCAAGTTGCCTTCGGATTTTGATGTGAGCACTATAGTAGAGACATCTTTTCCACCAATCTCATCCACCATCCCCATTTCATCTACACCTCCATCTCAAAACATCACGCAAAACATCCTGGAACTTACAACATAATTTGCTCCAACCCAACCCAACGTTAACAAGGGAAACACATTTCTCAATGCTCTTCAATCACACCCCCTTGTTAATAACCAAAACTTGGATGCAAACACCACATTGGAACAAAACCCACCCCTAAATCCATTGCACAAAAATGTTCCTCCCACCTTACACTATGACCCATCATCAACATTTTTTCATGGAGCACCACAAACACCTCTTCTCACAAATTCACAAGAAGAGGGGGATATGTTCAGACCAGGGGGCATATTCGACACCACACAACAACTAACACCCCTCACATTTCCACCTATCCCACCATTGCCATTATCATCCACACCACTCCTTGGTTTTGGGTTGCCTCCCCTACCAAGTATCAATCAAACCGCTATCCCAACCATCAGTCAAAGCATCACACCAAATGCTCAAAATTTATCGTTGACATCACAACAACAAACGATAAACACGCAAGCAATGGAAACATCATCAAACACCCCCACATCATCACAAGCATGGTCTCACAAAGGACCAATCCCACATCAATACCATTATCGACATGCAAAATATCAACACAACATCACCATTCACCACCACCTGGCAGCCATTCAAATCCACCACCACCAACATTCACCCACATCAAACCAATTCGGCCAGCGGCATTGCAGGTTGCCTTCCAAAAGAAGGGATGCCATAGGTCCAAAAATAAAAGCCATACAACCAAACAACCAAGGCACTCCAAAGCATGAAGCTACCGCAAGCTGCTTTCTGAGAACAACAAGTCTGACAAGCCCAAGTGTTATTGCAACAACAACAACAACAAACCCTTAAACTACCCAAGCCGCATAAAATTGCAAAGCCTGAAAGGTTGCTCAAGCAACTATTATTGCAACAAGCCGCTTTCTGCAGTGCAAAATGCATAAACCAAGCTACAAGCTCAGCGCCAAGCTCAATAATCAAGCACAAGTGCAAGCTCAAGCACAACTTCTTGCACAAGCGGTCTGAATTTGCATACCAACAAACGCTAAAAGCAATACCAAGAGCGACAGAAGCCGGCGAGTGGTAGCCCAACAACAAGCATTGTGGGAACAACAGGAAGCACAACAACAAGAGTTGTTAGAGCAGCAACAAGCACAGCAACAAGCAAAAATCCTAGCGCAACAGCAGCAAGATCAACAACAAGCATTGTTCATCCAAAAGGAAGTAGAAGCCTACTTCACCCGCCACAACATACCGATACCATTAAAAAATGCACCGACCAACCCATCCATCCAAACCACGATTGCAATACCCCAAAACACCTTCATCCCACCCCTTGATCTGCAAGATGATGTGACAACACAACTCAAGTTGCTCTCACAACAAGTGCTCGACCTTCAATCAAGACGAACAACCAAAACACAAAGCAACTTGTCTCCCTATCCATTTGATAGGAGCCTAGAAATCAAAACCATTCCCTAAGGGATTTGAAATCCCCAAATTTGACAAATATCGCGGGATGGGAAACCCTGAAGATCACATCAGGGAATTCCAGGTTCATTGCATGGAAGTCGCATATGACGATACGTATCTGATGCGGCTATTTCCTAGAAGCTTGGTAGGTCCCGCTATAGAATGGTTCTCTCACTTACCTACAGGCATTAGAACATTCCAAGAAATTAGGGACGCATTCATTAGGAACTATGCATGTAACATTGCAATGGATGTTAGTCTTGAAGAACTATACACTCTAAAACAAGGAAAGAATGAATCTTTCACTTCATTCCTTCAACGATGGCGATCCAAGGCCAATCGGAGCAAGTGGACCATGCCAGAAGAACAACAAGTCTACACAATCATCGCCAACCTTGAAAGTCGCTTATCATTTCATCTCAAGGTTCAGGGTATCACCACATATGATCAATTGATCTCAAAGGCACTTAGCATCGCAATAGCCCTTGTGACTCAACCCATCGAATCAACATCATATCATGAACATCAAAAAAATCACCCATCATCCAACTACAATGATAAACCTCGCACGTGGATGAGAAACAAAAACATCACTAATGATGGTGTCGTAGATGCCAAGGTGGTCGTTAGTGGTCCGCGCCAAAACACACCCACACAACAAATCCAAACACCAAATCAAAACACTCATCACACAATGCATCAACCCAACAATAATCCCACCATCAATAACCTCAATGACCAAAGAGGACCACCTCAATGCAAAACATACCCCAAATGAAAATACACCATGTTGGGGGAACCACTTGAGGACATCATGAAGAGATTGATTGACAAAAAGCTCATCAAAGCACCTACATTCGAGAATTACCAAGAACCTAATGTCAAACCTCCTTGGTATAATGAGAATCAACTGTGTGAATTCCACAAAATCAAAGGCCATACCACAAACAGTTGCATGAGACTCAAGAACATCATACAAGATCTCATCGACAAAAGAATCATAAACGTGGAACCACCTACGGGAAATTAGGATCTTAAAATCTACACGAATCTGATGTCGAATCATGGAAATAAAGGGAATAACAAGGATAAGGGAAAAGGTAGTGTAAATCATGTATACGAAATAGTCGTTGCCTCCCTCAATGAAGACTGCATGGTCATCACCATCAAGGGTTCCCATGCCGAAGATTGTGGAGTCACCACAAGAGGCAGCAAAGTCACCATCGCAGGGTCATCTCAACCAAATAAGGCCCCTTCATCTATATCCAATGGCTACAGTGTTGTAGATCAACTCAAAAGAACACCAGCACACATCTCCATCATGGAGTTGTTAAAAATATCATCCACCCATAAAAAGATCCTTGAGGAAGCATTAGCCTCATCCACCATCCCCAAGTAGATCTCAATCGCGAGGCAATTCAAGCTATGGTTAGAAATATCATAATGCCTAATCTCCTTACATTCTCAGGCCATGATTTTACCCAACCATCTCATAATCATGTACTTCACTTGAAGCCATGGTAAATAAAGAAAAATCAAAGGTCTTGGTGGATGAAATTAAAATCAAAAAACAATTCAATGTGTCAAACTCTTAATCCTGCTCTCTGACCATTCCTGAATCTGTAGCAGAATCTTGAGGCCAAGTATTACAAAATCCCTCAAGTACCAAAGAATGACGAAGGCCCATCCACATCATACATTGACCCCGCCACCCTCACATCCACTTCTGCGACAGAGACACTTCCCACTCCCGCCATTCCCACCATCTCCGACATCAAGCTCATCATCTAGGAGGATGGTTGTGGAAGCTATAGGCTCCCTAACAATGCTTTTGCGATAGGAGAGTTACCACAATCTCCTAGATCATGGGGACGTCCGCAAGAAAATCAAGCTTCTACATCACAAACAAATCCTAAGGATTATCCTAAATTCACAAGCTGGGGAGACCTTGGTCAAGAGGTTATTGAGGTAGATCCATCTCACATGTTGTATCGAGATGAAAGACCAACACCTGAATTACCAATGGATGAGACAAGCAAGGGCCTACAAATGATGCTTGCAATGGGTTACGATAGAAACCAAAGACTGGAGCAAAATGACAATGGGCTCTTAATACCAATCATGCATGAGACGCGACCTATAACAAATCTTGGTCTTGGATGTACCCCTCCAAGAATAACCATATGTGGCCAAAGTCCTTCAGTTAGAGCAGTTAATATTTCTCCTCAGCTAGTACTAGCACAAATACACTCCCCAATACCCATAGGGACAGACATGCATAACTTTATAACTGATCCCTATATTAGTAGCGATGATGAGGATCACTTGACCAATCTACCTAGGTTATTCAAGGATACTACCCTTTGCATGATCAGTACCTTATCTTTTGAATCCGATCATCAAAATCATGAGATCCGCTTAGTCTATCCCCAACTGATCGACTACGACCAACGAGGACCACCAGCTCTCGATACATTTGAAAATGATGAGGCGCTCTTAGAATTCATGGGATTGAGGGATAATATTCCAGATGGAGATCACAAGGCAAGGTTTATAATGGAATTAGACACAAATTCCTATTACGGGGAAACAATTGAATCCTTTAGTCGCAAAAGTGAGAAACTGAGGATCATATCCAAGTCCTTGAGTGAAAACCACACTGTGGCACTCTCTGACAAGAAAATAGTAAAAATAAAGGACGTATCCAACAGTGAAAACCTCTCTGAGGTGCCCGAGGATGAAGGATTCAATCTTCCCTTAAGAGCTATTCATCCAGAGAAATCAGTAGTATTGGCTGAAAAGTGCAATTCAGTCAACATCAGAACAGAGGAGACCCCACATATCACATTCTATGCAGAATCACTATTATTAGACGAACAAGAACTCCTAGCAGCATTCCTAAAAGAAAGGAAAATAAACTTCGCATGGAGTTATGTCGATATGCCAGGGCTTGATCCAGAGACGGTAGTTCATCACTTAGCTATGTATCCAGAAGCAAAACCAATCAAACAAAAGCTTCGTAAAATGCATTCTCAAATCACTCTACTGGTCAAAATGGAGCTCAAAAAATTGTTAGATGTAGGATTCATTTGACCAATCGATTATCCAGAATGGGTGTCAAATTTGGTACCTATTTCAAAGCATTACGGAGCCATCAAAATCTGTACAGACTTTAGGGGTTTAAACAAGGCATGTCCCAAGGATGATTTCCCACTTCCCAACATTGACATGATAGTGGATATGACGGCAGGACATGAGATGCTATCATTAATGGACGGATTTTCAAGATATAACCAGATCATGATAGCAAAGGAAGATCAACATAAGATAGCTTTTACTTGTCCATGGGGGACCTACTGCTGGAACATGATGCCATTTAGCCTAAAGAACACAGGAGCAACCTATCAAAGTGCCATGATGTTGATATTCCATGATATGATTCATAAAACAGTCAAAGACTATGTCGACGACATTCTAGCTAAGTCAAGGAAAAGACAAGATCATATAGCAACCCTAAGTGTTATCTTTGACAGACTAGAGGAATACAAAGTCAAACTAAATCCCAAGAAGTGCATCTTTGGCGTACAATCAGGAAAATTGCTAGGATACATAGTCTCCATGAGGGGTATCGAGGTGGATCCGGCAAAAGTGAAAGAAATCCTTGAGATGGAAGCACCAAAAACATTAAAACAGCTGAGAAGCCTCCAAGGCAGACTCCAATCCATCAGACGATTCATAGCACAACTGGCAGACAAGAAAAATCCATATTCACACCTACTCCATAAGGGGGTAGCATACAAATGGGATACAAAGTGCGAAGAGGCATTTAACAAAATCAAGAAATACCTACTGACACCACCAATGTTAATGCCACCCATCCCAAAGAAGCCATTGATCTTATATGTGTCAGCAACAGCAACAGCCCTTGGAGCTCTCCTAGCTCAGCATGATGAAAATGGAACAGAGAGGGCCATCTACTATATCAACAGGACAATGGTCGGTCACGAGCTAAATTACTCCTTCATCAAAAAAGCTTGCCTCGCAGTAGTGTTTGCATCCCAAAAATTCAGACATTACATGTTGGCACATAAGATAAAGCTCATTGCGAAAATTGATCCCCTCAAGTATCTTCTATCAAAGGCAATGCTCACAAGCAGAATGGCAAAATGGGTAATGATACTATTAGAGTATGATATCGAGTATGTAGAGAGGAAATCCATCAAGGTTCAAGTTATTGCAGATTAACTAGCAGAAGCACCCATTTATTCTAAGAACCCTCTTGTTTCAAAATTCCTAGATGAATCCATCTTTAACTTCAATGTAACTGACCATTGGAAATTATACTTCGATGGTTCATATACCCAACATGGATCAGGAGCTGGTGTCTTCTTCATCACCCCACAAGGGGATTGCATACCGAAGTCATACAAATTGGCATTTCCTTGCACTAACAACATAGCGGAATATGAGGCTTTGACTATAGGCCTCAGGATAGCAGTGCAATGGAATATCATAACTCTCGGGGTGTATGGAGACTCTCAGTTGATCATAAATCAGGTCAATAATGAATATCAGACTAAGGATGACAAGCTCACTCCATACAAGAAATTGGTGGAGACTCTAAAGGAATCCTTTATTGACAAGACATTCGAGCAAATTCCAAGAACCAACAACAGAGCAGCTGACGCCATGGCTACAATTGGGTCACTATTGGATATCCCTCATAACGTGCCGAAATATGAATTTCTAATTGAGTAGCTTCTCGTCCCCACATTCAAGGTACCAGAATCAAAATGTGTGTGAAATCATTGGTCCAGGAAATCCTTGGTATCATGACATCTATACATATCTTCGCATAGGAGTCACACCCGCTGACCTCCCATCGAGCCTAAAATGAACCTTTATTAAAAAGGTATCCAGATTTGTTATCCTAGGTGATACCTTATACCGTAGAAGCATAGAGGGTACCTTACTACACTGTCTAAATGCTGAGGAGGCATTAACCGCTCTAACCGAAGTTCATAATGGTATTTGTGGCTCACACTCAAGTGGAATAACCATTGCCAAGAAACTGCTGAGGGTGGGATATTACTAGCCCACGATGGAAAGAGAAGCATATGATCATGCCAAAAGATGTTTACAATGTCAGCAGCATGGAGACCTCATCCATGCTCCAGCTCAAGAGCTTCATCCGATCGTCACACCATGGCCCTTCTTGCAGTGGGGACTTGATCTCATTGGGAAAATCACACCCACCTCATCCAATGGCCATAAATTCATTATCACTACAAGTGAGTACTTCACAAAGTGGGTGGAAGCCATACCCATGACCTATATCAATGGAAAGCAGATCTCAAAATTCATCCTGAACTATCTCATTTGTTGTTACGGTGTCCCACAAGCCATTATCTCAAATAATGGGACACCATTCAAGAACCAGGAGGTTCGCGACTTGTGCGAGAAATTCAAAATCTAGCATCGCTTCTCCACCCCGTATTATCCCCAAGGCAATGGCCAAGCAGAAGCCACAAAAAAAACCATCCTCAAAATCCTTAAAAAAATAGTCAATGACGTAGGTCGTGACTAGCATCTGCAGCTTAATCCCACCCTCTGGGCTTATCGAACCAGCATCCGCACACCCACTGGTGCCACCCCATTCTCCTTGGTCTACGGATCAGAAGTCGTACTCCCCATTGAGATCGAGCTCCCATCTGTCAGGATATCACTACAAAACCTCATCACAGATGAAGAATATCGGGTTTCAAGACTAAACGAGTTGGAGCTATTAGATGAGAGAAGGATAGACGCTTTCAATCATCTGCAAGTCTATCAGAATAGACTTAAAAGAAGTTACAACAAGAAAATAAGAAGTAGGACTTTCCAAGTCAGAGAATTGGTCTTAAAAGAAAATCAAAAGAATGTCCCGAATCCCAGCAGCAAAGGTAAGTTCGAACCCAATTGGTTAGGGCCTTTCATCATCACAACAAGCTATAAATCAGGGGCATATTAGCTATCAACACCCGAAGGGGAACCTCTACAGGAGCCCATGAATAGCTCTCATCTCAAAAAGTTCTATGCCTAAATCTTTCAAGGTATAAAACCAAAAAATCAAAAAAATCAAAAAAGTCCTAAAAAAATGGTTACTTAGGCGAAAACCTGGCAAACAGGCATCTTGGTGACAACAAAAAAAATCAAAAAAAGCAAAAAATCCAAAAAAATCAGAAAAAGGATAAAAAAAAATCGTCCTCTAGTGAAAACCACTTTGGTGGCACTTTGGGCAAGTACCTTGGTGAAAACCTAGAAAATAGGCACCTTGTGTAAATAGCACTTTCCATCCACCAGGATCTTTATGGCTTGAACTGCATCGTCCATCCATTTCACTTCCATCATCCATTGCATCCATATCTTCACCCATCATTCATCCACTCGTATCTACACCATAGCTTGGTCCTGTGTTCTTATCATGATCCCTCCTAGTACAACTCGTCCCATCCTCAAGGTAAGTTTGTCCTGCCTTTATCAGAGTAGTCTATTGCATCACGCTGGGGGCATGTTCTCATCGGATCAGATTCGTGTATGGTCTTAAAGTCCTTGAAAATCAAAAAATCCAAAAACATCAAAACATCAGAAAATCCAAAAACATTCAAAACATATCAAAATCCAAAAATAGGTCAAAAAGTCATTCAAAAAGCCAAAAACAGGGTCATCTTGTTGAGCTACATTGTCTCTGAGCTTGAATGTAGGCAAGGTTGATCTTTGATCATCCCTCGAGACATTTAGGTCCGTCCTTTAGGAGTCCGTCATAATAAATTGACATCTCATCATGTATATCATCATCTGTAAATCGGTCAAGTCGTCAGTCGAACTACGTGGTCTCTGCGTGTATAACGTAGGCAAGGCTAATCTTTCGATTAGCCCCCGAGGCCCCTAGGATAGGTCCTTAGGTTAGTATCTTGGTCAAAATCTCAGAAAATCCCAAAAACATTTGAAAAATCAAAAATCAAAACATTTGTAAAACCTTGGAAAATACCAAAAATAGCCTCAAAACATTGCAAAACTCCAAAAACATCCAAATATTTGAAAAAATTCATCCGCCTCATCTCACGTGCACCTGCAATAAACACCTTCCATAATAAATTGATCTTCATCATCAACCTTTGGAAAAATAATCACAAACAAGTCTAGCCGATTGCAAGTAGAACTCAAAATGTCAAGTCTTAAGTTTAAGTCAGTGCGTAAGCACACTGGTCATCTCTTCATATCGATAAGACAACACCTGAATTTGTCCCATATCAATCATCCTTTATAAACGAAATGGCGTGCTGCCATCCACTAACATGTCCTAGGATGAATCCTTCCTACAATGGGCATTATCTTTTGGCAATAAGTTTCGCTTATCATCTTTAGAAAACACATCCTTTTCCGTTAGTGGTATTGAAGAGCATTAGTTTATTTATTTACTTGGTCTTTATCCTTTTGACTTATCTTATTTTGTCCTCATTCCAAGGACATCTCGATGATATCCCAAAACAGAGGATTTAGAGAAATAGGAATGGAGCAATGATCATTATATTTTGTCTGTTGTGCTTGTTGGACATTCTTGTAATATAACCTCGGTGAATACTTGCTTTGATAGGTATGTAGGGAAGAGGTCTAGGGAAACTTGTTGACTATTACAGGGATAGATTTACCTTTTCGTGTTTTGGTCTGAGGTGTCTAAAACTTCTGAAGTACATCCTAGCAAGGTTTTTGTATGCCAGGTGTGAACAAGAATACTCCTATCTGATTGTCAAGTCAAAGTCCATCACACTAAGTACCACACCATCCTGGTTGTCTATACCTTGATGCATCATACCATGTGTGTTATCAAACATAAGAAAATTTGGCCCTTTGAAAATCCCAATTCCTCGGCAAGTAATCATCATCATCATCATCATCATCATCATCATTTGCATTTGTGTCATCTCATGTCTTGTTGAAATGACTTCTTCTCTTCTTACTAATCATGCTAATAGGGTACTATGATAGTTAACCATCATCTCCATCATCATCATCGCTCCTACATCCAGAAATCATTGGCACATTGCATATCATATAGAAATCATGCACATCGCATAAACATATCATATAGGAAACACACGCATTGCATTTTAATCATCATATAAATAGGTTATCATAAAACGTTTTCATAGATAGGTGCATACATGTCATCGCATTTCACCCATTGCATTACATCACATAGCATTCACAACCATTTCATATTACCATCTAAATCATCACATAAGCATCTACACAATCATTTCATAATTATTTATTGCATAACCATAAGCAATAGGAATATAAACATTTAATTCATTAGGCATATCACCTTGCATTAACATTGCATCACATACATCATCATTTAGGATAATAACATTTGTTATTCAAAAGCATCTCATAAAATCATTTCATTAGGCATTAACACCATTTCATTAGCATCATATTACGACCATCGCATCATATCACATCGCATCCATAAAATCGTCTCATATATCTGCATTATTCTACATCATTACATAATCATTTCACATATCACATTTGCATAAAATAAATCATCATATAAATAACATCATTGCATAAACATCATCCATAAAAACATCATTGCAAAGCATATAGAAATAAACCATCTAGCATAAATAAAAGTACACGGTACATCTCATCAAAATCGTCTCATATATCATATCATCAACTATCATAGTACAAGAGAATAAATAATCGGATCACTGTACATATGTGTCAATCAGTACAAAATGCCCATTCGGCTATCAAAAATGAGCCCGTAAAGCACAAAAGGTACATCATAAAATCTAGGTCAAGCCCAATCTCTGTGGATGTTGCCCTCACCCCTGTCGTCGTGACCCTCTGGTGGTCTCTAGCTGGCCCGCTCTAAGTAATCAGGGACCCAGTCTACTCTAGGTACATGGTCATGGTAGGCACGACAGTAATACTCTATCTCTCGAATGGCCTCCCTATAGGATCGGACCGGCACTGTACCCTGCAAGGACGAGGCAGCTGTCATACTCTCAATCTGCTACCTGCGGCCTAGCTCTATTGCTTCCTGTAGCTCTACAGCCTGTCTCTGTTGCACAGCCTGGTCTCTCTCCGCTCTGAGTTGATCTCTCTCAGCCCGTGACTGGTCCCTCTTGGCTGTCACTGCCTATACCTGTGCGTGTAACTACAAAATTAAGGCATCCCGTGCATCTACTGCCCTGCTGGCTGTGTCTATGGCTGTGTGTGAACCTGGTCCTCACCCTCGGCTCATGGTGGTGGGACTGGCGGATCCTGCTACTAGTCCTACATGGGGACATCCTCCTGACCTGGTGGAACTGGGGGCACCTCTGGTGGATCCCGTCGGACCTCAATCCTCAGTCCTCGCCCTCATCCTCGTCCTCTCCTGCCTCTGACCCTATATGCCTCTGCGTCCTCACCTGGAATAGTCAACCATAGAGGAGGTCTGAACAAATCTCTATAGGCCTGCGTGGTCCCTGGGTCTGCCAAGCCCTAATCATAGGCCCACGGTCGGGCCACTAACCCTCAAAAGCTGTCAACCGCCTCCGCTGTAGGAATACCAGGGCCCCATGACACCTATGTCATGCTACGTGCAAAGATGGCCACATAGTCATCATTCGGCCGAGCCTGCAGCTCCCCAAACCGACGATGTACACGCCCGGGCAAGTATCTCTCTATCATCATGTGCTCTCAGCCCTACATATATCTATCCTGTCGGCAGTAGAAGAGTTGTGCTACTTCATCAGCCCATCTAGGCTGACCGAGGTAAGGTCTCCAAGTGAACACAAGCATCTCATCTATGACCCGCCTCCAGTAGGGGATCTCATGCTCTCTGGTATGTGTAAAGGACACACCACCTTTGTATCGTGCGACCAGGGCATCCTCTGGCCCCATCAGAATTGGAACAACTCATAGACATAGCACAGAAATGTGCTCCCACATCCACACATGCAGAAGTGTCACCCCGGCTCCCAATGCTCTGCCATCCACGTATGCATACTCGTGCAAATCTTTGTAAAGTGAATCCAAAAGTATAGGCCCCCATGCAAACCAAACTGGTCTGTCTTGGACCATCCTCTCCCAGTAGTATCCCCATCTAGGACTGAAATACCGCCCTCATCGGTCTGGGGCAACCAAACCCAAAATAATCGCTACAATGGCCCAGCAGAAGGGAGGCGCTATAACTCTGTACCTCTCCAGCTCAATCTGCCCCTCATAGTAAATAATGTCGTGCATGGCGAGGACTCAGGTGCAGCAATCGCATCCCTCCTCCATATCATAGATCACCCGGTAGCCATGAATGGGCAATCGTAGTATGAGCCAAACGTCCTCCAATGTGACAGTCGCCTCACCAATGGAAAGATGAAACGACGACGTCTCATTGTGCCACCTCTCGGCCAGGGCTGATAGCATCCCAAGGTGTGTGCGCATGGGCATTGCATACGCAATATGCCATAATTCTGCGTCACCCAGTCGGTCCTAGTCTCGGTCGCTCAAGTCCCGTAGAACACTCGCTAAATCCCGTGACCGGTGCTCCCAAGAATAAAGCTCCCTAGGTCCGTCCTGCATCAAGGAAAGTCAGCATGTTAAAAATTTTGGAAAATCCCTAACGTAATGTCTCAAGCTCGTTCCTAGCGGTGCAGTTTATGAAGGTGTCGCAGTTTGAGTTTCCTCAAACTCTGATGCTGGACCCATAATTTCGCTAAAAAGCATCGCCACGACGCAATTTGCTTGAAAAGGGCGCCGCTGCTGCGCACTTTTCCAAAACTGACCCGCAAGTCTGAGCCAAGCCCGAGCCCAACGATGGAGTTTTTAAATTCCATATTGCACCACTACGGCGCTAAATAGCACTGCTGCGGCACAAAACGGCCAAAAGCAGTGCAATTTAAACACCGAGCAGTGCTATAATAGCGTCGTTGGAGGCGAGCTCATCCTAAAACAAGTAATAAATGCATTAAAATGAAAAAACGAAGCGTCAGTTAGGGTCACATACCGGGGCACCGATGCCAAGTGGTCGCTGGTAGGTCTGAACTCAGTCAAAAATGTGCAAAGGAAGTTGTCGTTGCGCCATATCGTCAGGAGGTTAGAGCTCGAATCTCAAGGTTTGCTAGCATAGGTGTGTGAAAATGACTTGAAAGTGACCCCTCGGGCCCCTTTTAAGCCTAAAAATTAGGGTTTTTTGACCCTTTAGGGCTGTCTTGTTAGGGTATTGGACCCCCGAACCTATTCTTGTCCGTTCGAGGCTTGTTCTTCATCATTTTATTGCGTTTAGACAAGTTTTTTAGCCTCCCAGACCCCTTTCGGACCTGTCGGGCACCTTGTCACCTTTTTTCGCAAGATCACCCAAAAATCAAAATTTTCGTCCGATCTCTTAAGGGGGCATTATATTGGCACATTCTCCTTCGCCAGGCAGCAGTGGGGCAAGTTTTTAATATCAAATTTTTTTGGCTTTGATCGAGATCGTTTATTCTTTGAACCAATGCAACGAGTGCATTGCTTCAAAGAGGGGCAAAATGTAGACACGTAAAATATACTAATTGACATTGTACATTCGATCCTAACTCACTAACATCATTTCTTCCTAAATCATCCCCCAGTCTAACCATTTAATCAAATTCCCCTATCTGATTAAATTCATCAATATTCATCTCTTAATTAAATAAATCATTTTATCTGATTAAGTCAATTCTTTATGTTAATTAAATCAACCCATCTGATCTAATTATCCCTTTTTAATTAAATAATCAATTTATTTGATTAAAATCTCTAAAGTCTATCCATTAAATTAAATAAATTAAAACCTTATTTGATTTAATCTAACATCAACTCCTTTTAATTAAATAAATCAAAATTTTATTTGATTAATATCTTATCATATTCCTCTCTTATTTGATTTAAACAAATCCATAAATCTAAGTTAAATAAGTCACATCATCTAATCTCCTATTGAATTAATTGACCCTTGATTAATTTAATTTAATCTCATGTCACATCCTCTAGATAATGCAAGTTGCACATGAAAATAGATTTAATTCATTTATTAAATCCCTATTTTCCCTCACATGGCATCTTTTGGAATATTCTCTCAATTTGAATTCAAAAATTCCAAGTCAACATGTACATCCAACAAGGCATTTAAAACATCTTACATGTCCTTTGCCTTGAGCCAAGTGGCATTTATTGCATTTTCTCTTCCCTCTTACATGTCATTTCAAAAAATTTGAATTTCAAATATTGGCATTTATTGGCACAAACCCCAAATCTTGCACAACCATCATCCATTCATAGCCTGACAAGTGGCACCATATCATTGGATGAAAGTTAGTCCCACATTGCTCAAATTTGGGCTTTCATCCATCTTGAAATCTTATAAATGAAAGGCTCATATCCTCATTTCATCATCCACAATTTGAGTAAAGTTACCATGCTCAAATATCTATCAAGTTTCACACCATTGAGTTCTTAGCTAGGTTCTTTTGCAGATTTGGCTTGGAGTTCTCATCTTTTGTCAAAGTGGATCAACATCATCTTCAACACATCAAGATTTCATCATAGGAATTGGGAAAGGGCCAATTTTCACATCAAATTGGCACCAATTCCCCCATGGGATCAAGTGTTTGCTACTTAAATTAGGATTTCATCTTTGATTTATCATTTTTATTGTGTTCTTACTCATTTTCTTTCCTATTTTGAGTTTGCAAATGGATTCCATGGGGAATCCTTGTTTATAATTGCAATATCTAACTTGAGGAGTTTAATCTCTTTGTTTTGCAGGTACATAGATTGGGGGTTCACACTAACAATAATTGGTTTATCAAAAAATTATGGTGGAATCAACCCATAACAATATAAAGTTTCCCATTGGCCAACATTACATGTATAATCAACAAAAAAATGGGTGTGTAAGCTCCAATTTTTTATTTTAAGGTAGTTTAGCATATTCTATCTAGAATGCCCACTCTTAGTTCTATTTTTTTATTTATGATGATTGAAGGGTTTCTATCATGGAAAAATATTCTAAGAATACTTTCATTGCTAAAATATTAGATGAAAAATTGAATGATAACAAGTATATGATAGTAGATGGTCACATTTTTTAAGGGTGTAATCTTTTTAGTGCCCAAGTATAAGATGAAATAAAAGATACTAAAATATTTGCATGTTGTACTCATGGTGGGACAATATGCATCCTTCAAGACTTGTAGGAAAATAAGGGAGATATTCCCTTGGGAAATCTTTGAGGAGAGTGATCTTAGGCACATTATGGAGTACCCCATATACAAACATAATGAATTCAAGCATGTTTTTCCTCCAAGTTTACTACAACCATTTCTCATCCCTAAGAAATACCATGAGAGTGTCCATGGAATTTATCACAAGATTCCCCAAGTTAATGTTAAATATTGTAGTAATGTTGTAGTGGATAAGCTAAAAGAGTGTGCATAATTCCTTGCCATTTCTTCAAAATTTAAAGTATATCATGTGGAAATTTTATTTTTAGAGAGGTGAAAAGGTTACGTGTTTTCTTGAAAACACTCTCAAACAAATGGATAATATATCTCTCAACTATTTCTTGTAGGATTTATTTTTCCAAATCAATTTCAAGATCACTCTAGATCTAGTTAGTAAACATGAATAAGTGGGTGGGTAGGGTTAGTGAATACATGAATGAAAGGAATCTATATAATATATGCCACATACAATAGGTAGCATGGATCATATAGTTTCAATTTGGATATTTTTACTATATTGCAACTTGTCATGTGCTCATTAGTATTTTTCTATTGATGTGAAAGGAAGCAAGGTACTTGGAAATGCTTCCCACACTAATATTCTGAAGAGATGTGCAAATTTCAATCTTTTCAATACTTACATAAAACAAAAATATATTTAAATATAAAATAAATAATATATACCATAACACATGTATGTGGGGAAAAACCTTTCTAGAGAAAAAAAACCACACTCCAAAGTAGCTCAATGTATTATTCAATAAACCGTAGTCACAATTCACTTTCATAGAAATCATTTACAAGAGTATCACCAACTAGAGATTTGGAGGAATTCTTATAGCTTAATAGTATCTACAAAACTCTACACATTAACTCCATCTCAAGCACCTAACATATAGGAGATACAAAATTGAAAACCATAAGATGGTAATTAACAACCTATGAGCTAAAATAACCCAAAAAAGTGGTTTAAAACTTATCCCCTAATAAAATATGCCTTATGATGTGCAATAACACACATCATAAGTTTGCTAACATGTGTAGCACCCCTTTATGATTCTTTTATTTGTCCAATAATTTTTTATATTTCTTATGTAAAATTTTGAAAACCATAACTTTTGATCTAATGGGCCAATTGGGACTATTTTTTAAATTGAAGTGTTTGAAGAGATCTACACAATAGACATTTGCATGCAATGCTAAAAAATAAGGGATATTTGTTTTGGCTGAAAATCAATTCTATAGCCGAAATGTTGAGTGTTTCCATTTTATATCTAAAAATTGTACTTTTGTAATCTTAACATTAGGAGCAAGGCTGAGATACATTTCCCAATATGATGGCATTATATGTTTATGGTCTACTAACTCTCATTCATTTAGGGTTCACAGGTAGATTTCAAATGGGTATTAGATGCCAGTATTGTTACAAATGTGAAGGAGATAGGAAATATAGTCATCACAAAATACCCAATCTATTAGAAAATCCTACTCATAGAGGATACCAATTAGAAATAATAAAAAATTTGGGGAATTTTTTTTCGAAATTTCTTGAGGAAAAGCAATTTTAGGAAGGATGAACTTTTATATCCTCTTTCTAGTTTATTTAAATTTTGGAGTGTTTAGATCACTTTCCTTCTTTAGATGAGATTTTTAACTTTCTCATACTGGCAACCCTTTCCTTAGATCCTCATACCCTCACTTCTTGCTTCATCTCTCTAATTTTCCTTTGGACTTCCATCTCCCCATTCACTTGGCCCTTATTTCTCTACTCACACATTCCTCTTCAAATGTTTGGGGTTTTTTATGGAAAACTACCTTTGCAAAAGTGGTAGTGGGGCATCCCAAACTTCTAATCCCTAGGACCTTATTGTATTTCATTATAACACCCCATAATACCATTATATAAACCCCCAACATCAAGCCTTCAAATTATTCTCTCTTCAACCTTTGGGAATTGTAGTTACCTAGATCCTCACTTTTAGGCATGCCTTTTCATATACCCTTGCCATCCAAACAAATGGTTTCATCTATCACCATGACCAACTATGGAGGCCATTAATGGCCTCAAATTTGAATGTGATAAAATGGTAGGAAATGTTGGGCACATTCTAGGCCTTCAACCTCTATATAAGATGGGTAGTTTCATCAATTTGGATAAACTTTTGGTGAATTCATCAACAACCCTTAACTATAGTTTGAGCATTTGCACTCAATTATAAATTTAAGGACATAAACCCTTAGGTTCCAAATATCATTGGATGAAACCCAATTGGTTTCCTAGAGTTCAAAGGATAAAAACCTTTTATATTCTTTAGGGTAATTTTTTACAGAGGTTGCATCTACACTTCAAATTGGAGACATACAACAACTTGGAAGATTTCAACATTTATGTATTTTTAGAGTATATTTGTAATTGACATATAAGAAGATATTTGTAATCATTTGTAGTAGAAATGTATTTGGATGATATGTTTGAATAAAATATTAATTTCTAACTACTATTACATTTACAAATCTATTATATGTGCTTCATGTTTAAATTTTGTATATGCAACATACTATCAAAATATTTCAATTGATATTTCAAATATGAGAATTTTGTATAAATATTTAAGCTAAGGGTTGTTACACAATATATATCCTTCATTGTCACATCCATTTCTCACTTTTTTGTACTCAAAATCTATACTTTAATATAGTCTTTGCAACCACACTACCTCCTTACAAGTATTTGCAACAATCAGTTTCTCTACTTCTTTAGTGGACAATGCAACCATGGGTTACCTCTTACTCATCTATATAACTACACCTTTAAATAAAATGAACACATAACAAATTTTTAACCTCCCACTATCTAAATTTCCAACCTAATCTACATAAATAAAGCCTTGTATGTCCAACATCTTACCCACATCATTTTTCCTATGATTATAAATATCCGGAAATCAAAAGTTCCAAGTAAATATTTGAACACACTTTTCATATAATTATAGTACTCTTATCAATGTTAGTAATAAACCTATTAAGAACCACTTCTATAATATTTGGTGTAATACAAATTATTGCATATATTAGTCTTTCTATGGCACTAGCATAAGGAACATTGTACATATCTTCAAAATCATCATCTAGCTTGTGATACTATCTAAAGATAAATAAGTGGTGATTGATAAAGGAATACTCATTGGCTTATAATAATGCATAACAAACCATTACAAAAATGGTATCAACATACTTCCTTTAATTAAGCCAAAGTTTTTGTTAACTTAGTCCATGTTGACTTCCACACCCAATCTATTTTGTATCCCCTAAATCCTTTGTGTTAAAGGTATGATAAAGTTATTTTGAGTTCCCTAACCATCCCTTACAATTTCTAATGAAAAACATGTCATCAACATACAATATAATGATTAGCAACTAGTCATCAATTTGAAATAATTACAATGATAAAATTCACTGCTTACAAAACCAATCTCCAATATAAAAGTATAAAACTTATAATACCACATTTGAGGTGACTGCTTCAAACCATACAAATACCACTTACAATTTTTTTTCCTTTCATCATAAAATTATTAATGCATTTCACATAATTTTCCTTTTCAAGATACCCATGCAAAAAATTAGTTTAAACATCCATTTTCTCTACTTTAAAATCACAAACAACAAGAATGAAAAGTAAAAATCTAATAGAACTAATTTTAACAACATGAGAAAATATTTTACTAAAATCAACCTATTCAAGTAACCTTGTGCCATCAATCTAGTCGTGCATTGTTCCAAATTGCCATATACTCCAATTTAAAAACCCACTTACATCTAATGAGATTCCTTCCCTCAAGGTTTTCTACTAGATCCCAAGTATCATATCTATCTAAGGCTATCATCTCTTCTTGCATTAATTCCATCTAAAACCCATGTTCCTTTGAAAAAAGATCTCCCTTTATATATCTATGCTCATCAGAAGTATAAGATAAAGATAAAAAATTTGTGGGTTATACTTGTCAACTAGTTTAAATGTTGCCTTGTGGACCTTCTCATGGGTATGGTAAGAGGCTCCTACATTTATTTCTTTAATCTCTCTAAATCTAAACTTTCTTCTTCTTTTACATCCTATTGTCCAACCTATTTCTCTTCCACATGTTCATCTTCCTACTTCTCAATATTTTCTTCAAAATGCACTATCTTATTTTCTTTATCTTTTAGCTATTCAAGGTCAAAAATATCTTTAAGTTCCCTAAAAACCATATCTTTTGAATAAATCATTTTCAAGTTTATATGATTCCAAATCTTATAACTCTTAACATTCTTTAAATATCTGATAAAAATACATTTTTCAAATTTAAAATCCAATTTAACTCATTTTTCTTTAAGCACATGAACAAAATCCTCATAAACAAAAACTCTAATGTGTGAAACAATATGATTTGTCTTATTAATCATAGTGGAAAAAAAAGGATCTATTAACTGTGTGAACCCCAGTCCTAATACCTGCAAAACAATGAGAACAAACACATTAAACAATCAATTGCAAGTAAGAACAAGGATTCCCCATGGAATATATTCACAAAACTTAAATTAGGAAAATAATGAACACAATGAAAATGATCAAAATAAAGATTGAATCCTAATTAAGTAAGAAAACTCTTAATCCCATGGGGGAATTGGTGCCAATTTGATGTGAAAATTGGCCCTTTCCCAACTCTTATGATGCAAGCTTGATGTGTTGATGACAATTGATCCACTTTGATGATGAAATATGAGATCTCCAAGCCAAAAATCTGCATAACCTAGCTATGATTCAATGGTGATGGATGAAAATGGCTAAATATTTTAGCATGGTAACTTTTCATAATTTGTGGATGATCAAATGAAGGATGAACCTCCTTATTTATAGATGAGATTGAAGGATGAATGTCCAAATTTGAGCAATGTGGGACTAACATTCATCCAATGGCAAGATGCCACTTGTCAATCTATGAGTGGATGGAGGATGTGCAAGTTTTGATGATTGTGCCAATAAATGCTTATTTTTTAATTTCAAATTTGTTGAAATGACTTGCAAGAGGGAAGAGAAAATGCAATAAATGCCACTTGGCTTAAGACAAAGGACATGTAAGATGAAGTAAATGCCTTGTTGGATGTACATGTCCACTTGGAATTTTTGAATTCAAATTTGAAAGAATATTCCAAAAAGATGCCTAGTGAGGAAAATAGAGATTTAATAAATGAATTAAATTTATTTTCATGTGCAACTTGCAAAATCTAGAGGATGGGACATGATGAGAGATTAAATTAATCAAGGGTCAATTAATTTAATAGGAGATTAAGTGATGTATTTTTTTGATCGGTAAAAAGAGTTTATTATATTGAATTTAAAAGGAGAGTACAACAAATAATCTTGGATTACATCAGAGAGAAAGAACCCCGAAAGACTCCACACCAGAACAACAGACACCATAGATTATCAAAAACAACCAAAGACTCTACCCCGAGACTAAAGGCACAACTACAAATTTGCACCACGACCAGGTCTTCCCTTGGTCTGAGATCGCAGGACCATAGCAAAGCTTTTCCTTTTCAGATTCCTGTCTTTCCTCCCTTTGACGACTTGCCAGCCATCCTCCACCTTCGCAGCTTCCTTCTGCCATTCCAATCCCTTTGCTACACAACCGACCTGCACCATTTCTATCTCCTCCCTCTTCCCATCCTCAGCTGCTTCCGAAAGCATCCATGCTTCGTCCTCCATTAATTGCTCATTCTGCCTTCCCTCCCCCCCACAGCTTACCCCATTGTCCTTCAACTTCGCCAGGCCTGATTTCTCCCTACATTCTGGCGTTTTGGCTCCCTGTTGAGATTCCGCTGCTTTCCCTTCAAGGCCGTTTTCCATAGCAGCATCTTGCTCTCTAAGAGACTCTGTAGAGCTGGTCTCCCTCAGTGGCTCTAAGTCCCTTACATTCTGTTGTAAATCAGATTTACCCACTGCCTCAAACGTAACCTTAGCTTGCTGATCTAAATTTTCCTCCTGCTTTTCAACTGCATAATGGCTACGTGAGGCTTCCTGCCACCAAGTAGCTGGTTTAGTCCATCTGGGTTTTGCACATTGTGCTGCAATATGACCAGTTTGGAAGCATCTCCTGCATCGAAAAGGAACCCCTTCATAGTCCAGAGGTTGTGCCCAGCAACCTTTAGAAGTTTTAATTGAGACCTCTTCAGGAAGAAGGTTTGAAACATTCATCTCCACCAAAATTCGAGCATAGGTGGAGTGCAAAAGATTAGAAGATCTTTCATCAACCATCAGAAAATCCCCTAAAGAATTTCCAATGGCTTCCAAGCAAGATTCAAACCACAAATGTAGAGGCAGGTTTGGGAGTCTTACCCACAAAGGGACTTTATCAAAAGTCTCAGAGGCAGGGTTAAAATCTGGATGCCAGGGCTTCAAGGACAAAGCAAACTTCTCCTCCCAACTCCAAAAGTATTCACACAAAACTTTATTTCTATCACCCACAGACTCAAACACCACAGTGAAAAAACCCTTTGCAGCTGGGTAGATCTGGATGCAACCTTCCACAATGGGGGCCCAATGCTCAGATATCCATTTGTGTAAATCACAGAGTCGAGGCCAAAAACCTTTGAAACGTCCTATTAGCCCCAGATGAGAGAAGACTTCAATATTGTGCATGACCTCCGCCTCAAGCTCTTCCTGCAAAACAATCGTCGGTTTCTCTGCCTCGGCATTAGCATTTGGGTTCCCAGTTGTCTGTAGATTCACCTCCCCCGCCCGGCTTCCACCTGCTATCGGTCTGAAACATGGGTCTGCTGAACTCACATCCCGCTCACATCCTATCCCTGTTCGCTGCCCAGCCGACAAAAGTTTTGCGTTCCACCCTTTGCCCGAGCCCCCCGCGCCGTCTTTAATATTTCCGGAGGCTTGAGCAGAGCTCACAACCCCCGCGCCTGTCGCTTGATCTCCACGGCACTGTTTAGAAGATCCTGCATTGAGCCCCTGTGTGCCTTTCTCGCCTAGTCGCTGAACAGGAGAAACCCTAGCCTCCACTCGCTGTCGCATTCGACCGTTGAGCTCCATAATTCCTTGATTAAGTGATGTAACTTATTTTGACTTAGATTTTAGGATTTATTTAAATCAAATAATGAGAAGAATGTGATAAGAGATTAATTAAACAAAGATTTTGATTTATTTAATTAAAAGAGATGATGTTAGATCAAATTAAATAAGGTTTTAATTTATTTAATTTAATAGATAGACTTTAGGGATTTAATTAAATAAAATTGACTATTTAATTAAATAGGGATAATTAGACCAGGTGATTGATTTAATTAACAAAAGAGAGAGACTTAATTAGATAAAATGATTTATTTAATTAAGAGAGGAATGTTGATGAATTTAATCAAATAAGGGAATTTGATTAAACGGTTAGACCGAAGGATGATTCAAGATGAAATGATATTAGTAGGTCAGGATCAGATGCACCATGTCAATCGGTACATTTTACGTGTCTACATTAACCAAACAAAAAGTAATAATTTAGCCTCATCCCAAAAATAATGATCCAACTAAACACTACTTAGCATGCTTTCAGCTTTATCCATTAATACTATGTTAATCCTTTTTGTGATGTTATTTCATTATGTCATATATGGAGTTGTTTTATGTCTCATAATACCTACATGTGTACATAGGAATGATGAAATTATCTAAAGTATTATTTGTAGAGTCCCTACTAATGTCTAGTAAACTTGGTGGCAATCACACAATTTAGAGGGAAAACCTAACCTAACAGTCCACTTAAAAATTTGGAAAGACCTTCATTAAATTATTGACCAGGGCTAGTAGGCTTGAGATGGTATTGGAATTGTATGTGCTTTCAAATACTTAAGGTTACTTAATTCATCCTATTACAGATGCTACACTTTCTTGAAAATCATAAAGTTTTGCAAAATAGTAAAGAATGTAAAGTTGGCGCTATTGCTACGAGTACCTATTGTATAAGACTATAACTAACTATTGTTCAGAAATGAATGCTGGAAATTAAATGAACTGATAAATAAACCTATAGCACACTCTGGAGTACAACATGCCCAAGTAATTATAGTATGATTATGAAACAAGTATTATTCATGCATCCATTAATGACTATAACACAAAGAATTTATTTAACACAACTTGCATTTATGAAACAACTACTAAAATGGAAATGGAGTGAAGGAATGTTACCTTGAGTGGCTCTTGCTCAAGTGGTTGTCTTCACTAATCTAAACCAAATCTAACTTCTTAGATCAACGCAGTCATGATAACTCAAATCATTCATTGCACAAATCCAAAAGATCACATAAGATTCTGAGATATCTTATTCATTGAAAACCATGTTTGAACAATAGCATTGTTTGCATAAGGAATAGAAACTAATTAAAAAGTATCTGGAAACTATATTTTCTCTGGAACAAAAACCAACTAATTGCTTAAGTCATAAAACCTAAACTGCCAAGCTATACATATAGGCATGGGGGAGTTTATTGAAACAAGACTCTAAACTAAAACCATTAATCACCACTCCCTAGATATCAGAGCATGATAATGACTCAGTAATATAAGTTGCAACTGAAAAGAAGAAGAGCCCTAATAGGATTATAACTCTATTGTAATAGAACTAAAACATTGAATGCTCAAATCAGTTATGCTAGAATCCCAATTATAACAACATTCTTCTCCTCTAATATCTTTATTGGACATCATAATGATGCACAATAACCTTCATTAAGTGCTTTCATGTTGTAGTTGATGTGTCCCATTTATTCAGGAACCTCCCCTTTTTGCTATCTAGGAACTCCTTTGGCTATAGGTTGCATCTCGCAATTACTATGGGTTGCAGTCCACCTCCTCCAACTACAAGAGTTAGTTCACAAAACATGCACACAATACTAACAACCATAGCTAAACACATATCAATCACATTTCACACATATCCACACATAAATTATGCATAAACCATCACATATAAGCAATTTCTATATACTTTAAAGTATGTTCAAGGTTGCATAATAAGTATGAAAGATAGTATAATGTATGAACATGTATAGGATAAATGTCTTGGTAATGTTTGTGAACTAGTATAAAAACATAAGAAAACTAAATAATGTCTTGGCTCATTGTTCCCCCCAACTACCCTTTTTCTTTCCCTCAAGAAAATTAGCTAGGGTCGGAGGTTGTAGTACAAGGTAATTTCTCTAAATTCTACAACAATGTCCACTCCTTTGACCTTATTCAAATAAAATCCTTTGTAATATGCAAGTCTTCTCATTCTATTAATTTCAAGCCTCTCACACTCCTCATGTTTATCTCATGTCTAGCGTGGTACCAGATAAAGAAGTATTGGTGGCTGAAAAGTGAGTGGTACCCATTCAACTCCTTTGTCTTGGGCAACATCCATATATTTGTGTGTCCTTTCAAGCATTTCCATAAAATTGTAGACTAAGTGAGGCTCTTTTCTTTGTAGCTTAGGATTTAAGTTATCCCATCTTTCCTACATACCTATAGCAATGATGAACAATTCCAACCATTAATATTTACATTCTTTGTAGTCCTTCATTCTCAAATTCATAATCTTCCTGCCTACACCTTTGTGATCCAAAAGTTCTATCCCTTCATCTATGATCATATCAGGTTTCTTAGATTCCTTCCTTATTGGAAGAGAAATTGATTTTTCTCTTTACATATATTCTTCCATAAGTTCACCCCTGAATTTTTCATTTCTAAAATAGGATGCTAGTACTCTCAATTGTAAATCCCCTACAAACATCAAGGGATTCCATTTTGTATCCTCTGACACTACATAATTATGCAAATAATATTCACATAATTGATCATGTTCCTCTGGTGTGGCATCAGAAAAAATATTTAAGAAATCAAATTTTATGCTCATGGAAATTGGTTGGTTACTTATCAGTCTACTAAACTGGAAACTTAAAAAAATTATTGTAAAAATAGAGCATAGACTCTAGTTGGGGGTCTACATTTGACAATCTGGGCAACTTTATCTACTACCTCTTCCACTTTAACTACTAACCTCTTTAATTCAATATCCTTACCCTCCAATATTCTAGTATGTTCTACAATTATGGCTTCTTCTTCCTTTTTCTAGTTCTCTCTTTGTTCAGAAAACTCTTGAGTAACCTTCCACAATTAATATCCTAGGGATAGGGTTGTATGATAAGTTGGAGTTTGTATAGTAGGGGGCCTCCTATTTTCTGCCACAAGCTCTTTATTCCCTACTTTGACCAAGGAAATTTTTTCCAGTAGGTCTTAACTGGTCCCATGTCCATATGTTTGTAACTTTTCCTCCAACTCTTGTATCTTCATTTCCCTTTCTTTGTCCCTTTTCTCATAAGTTTGTACCAATTCCTCTAGCTATTTGATCCTTTCTAAGGCTTCTTGCAACTCTTTCTCGACACTTTTGTCTTCCAAAAATATTTCCTTATCCTTTAAAAACTACTCATTTCCATCCCTTATGTATTCAAAACCCTCACTATCAAGGCTAAATAGGGTTCTCTTTCTTGTTTAATTAGCAAGAAAAACATCCTTTGAATCTGACACAAAGGTAGTAGATATATACCATTTTCTCTTTGTAGGCACATGTACATTTTCAAACACATTATCCTTCAATTCTGAATCAATAGCTAATATTTCAACATCTTCTTTTTGCTCCTTATCCCTTGTTTCCTCTTATGGATTCTGAATACTCCCTCTCATGGCACCTTTCTTCCTCAAGCAGCCTAAACACCTTGGTGGGGTAGATTTTCTTTTCTTAGTATCCCTCTTTTTCTTTTGTACCTTGGAAGGTGCAAAGGATGAACTACTTTCTTTTTCTTGGTCTTAGGTGTCCTAGAGAAAGTTGGGGTTTCTTTTGTTGCAGGTTGGTCAACTATTGCATGTGGTGATCCTTGCACACTTTGCTCCTCTAGTTCACCTATACTGCGAGTTGGTGAAGCAGTAGGTGAAATAGGGGGCATGTCTCTTAGGGATGCAACAGGTGAATCTTAGTTTTCAACAATTGTTGGTTCCTCCAGAATGTGGTTAATATCTTTACAAATTAGAAAACTCTCCCAAGACACTTGTGGATGTTGAACCCTAAGGATCATTTTTACTAACAAGGTTACCAAGCAATAGTATGACAAAGCTGAATCATTTATCTTTCTCTAGTATTCAAACCCCATTCTTTTTAGAAAATTGTAAAGAAAATTAGGTACATTTACCAATCTATGGTGATGGAGATGACTAACTTAAAATGCACATTACAATTATAAGGGATTGTCTCCCACCTTAGGTGACATATTTAATAATATAGGAAGTACAAGAGGCTCATATCCAGGGAAGTGACAATCTTTTCATACCTTGTGATGATGAGTCAAGATTCTCTCCTACCTCCTTGAACTCATCCCTAGCTGCTGCTACATTCACTCTCATAAGGAATTAAGCTCCATTCCTCAGTAAACTAGACACTTCTACAAATTGCAGCTTATGAGGCATCCACTTTCAAGCCCTTGACAGTGGCTTCATCATGCTACAATGTGGTTGTAAATTTCCACATCATGTCTTCATTAAACTCTATCAGTTTTAGGAAGTATTCCAACCATCCAACCCTTGCGAAAATGGGAAGAACTAACCCATCCTCCAATATTTTTGTGTGTGTTGATGGCTTCCTTCTAATTATATCACCTCCCATGGTGAAAATATCATGTCTCTACTCAAACCTTTGGAAATTCAGCTCAAAATTTGATTCAACCACCCCTCAAACCCCCTCTAATATGCTACACTTGCATGCACTTTTCCATTGTAACTATAAATGTTACATCACTTTCCTCCTTTGGATTAGCTTAACTCAACTTGAATTGGCTTCAAATTGGTTTAGAATATAGGGAATTAACAAGTAAAAAGGTTGTAGGTGCAAAAAAGTATGAAAGTAAAAAGGGATCATATGGTTATTTTTTGTTTGGATTTCGGTGGTGTTGGTGATTTTTCTAGCAGAACCGAACAATCCTCTAAGAAGTAGCCAACTCCTATAATGAAGAACTATTAAGTTAGTGGCCAACACAACGAGCATAGGATTTTTAAGTTCATACTCCTTCACTTCAAGCTTTATGAAACCTAGGAGGGTAATCCCAATTGCATTTTCATACAATATAATCAATCAATGACACATTTTATACACAAATTAATTCCTTTTATTGCAGATAAAATCAATTTCATTGAAGATTTGGAAAATTTTCAATGAAGGGTTTTCCATCTGCTAGGAATTGAAAATAATTCCACTACCCTTGGAGAGATTTTCTATTTAAATATTATCTTCTCAGAAGTCTAGAGCCAGGAAGACTATTTGTTCACCTTATGCAAGATTTTCTGATCAAATGGCCAGTGTCTAATCAAATGCAAAAACAAATTCAAGTATGCAAGAGGATCAACAATACAAAAATCACTTGTTTAGGAGAGAAACAAACTATTTTCATATTGCTTTGCATTTACGAAAACTCTCTGTGCAAGAAAACAACCACTTCTTAGTAATCCTAAGCCATCCCTCACAAAGTTTATAACCTTATTCAAGCATTTTATTTAATTCTTTGAATTAAAGCTAAAAATAGAGTAATACATTCAAATAAAACATTTGAAGACAAATGATGATACCATTAGTATTTCTCATTCATAACTTTGAAATGCACATACATAGGAGAGTATCACTTCCTTGAATAATATTTTTTTTTATATCAGTAATTTCTATAGAACTCATTTAAGATCATTACATACATGATTTCCTATCCAAGATAAAATACTGATCTACTTCAGAATTCTATTCTTATTGCCCTTCCTAAACTTATCTTTTACCTAGAACTCTATTAAGACTCCAGAATCTAACCACTGTAATAAGCCCTTAAATCCCTTTTATAGAACAAGGGAGCAACAAGCATCAGGATTAATTACACTTACATTTCACTTCATTTGTACCACAATTTAAGATATTCCTAGTTTGTTACATGCAATCATTTTAGGAAAATGGAAGAGTAAAAGACCGCCTTCCACATTCTTTGAATGAAGACACACCAACTCCCCAAATGACAGAGTTCATTGTAACTATGTTGAATCCTCATCCTTGTTGACCAAAGAAGATTCTCCAATAGTAGCTCCAACAAAAAATTGTATATTGTCCAGATACAATATACACACCGCCAAGGTTAGCTATTCTGGTACTTCTCCTACAAGCCAACCCGAAATCATTCCACCTCAGCACATGAAACAAGAAATCACATGAATGTTGAATAGGACATTCCTAAGAGAAAGGGCATGGTATTATCAAAAACAAAAATAGGGCACAATCATTGCCCTGAGTTATCAACCTCAAAGTACATTCACCCATATTTTGTTTGTCGTGGGACTGGAGAAATTGTCTCCACCACTTCCTCAGGATTCCTTGATAGTACCAAGGAGAGGGAATAATAATTTCCCTCTGGATCAGCGTCTCCCTCACTATCTGAAGGGTCATTAGAAACCTTACATGGAGAATTGCATTCCTTCGGATAAGCATTACAATGCTCACTCTCCATCCATGCCCTCTTATTATATTTTATCATCCTCTTCTCTCTATGTTTGACTAATTCTTCTAAAACTATCTGCTCTTCTGGACGGTAATTTTCCTTGGCATTATACTCTTTGAATTTCTCAATTCCTACTATTCCTTTTGGCGTATTAAGAGCTCCATGCATTCCAGCTTTATTCTCAAGACCTCCCTTAGGCTTAAAAAAATGCAACCCCTCAAATTTTTGAATCATCATGATAGACCCACTTGCCATAGAAAGCCTACACACTTCTCAGAAAAATTCAGTTTTCAAACACTTCCTTATTAACCGTCTACCCTCATTCATTACAAAATGAATCATGACATGAAAAATTACTCAAGTGATCCGCATTAAATAGGAAATTTGAAGCATGCAAGATTAATGACTTGAAATCTCCTCATGCGAGCAAGGTGGTAACTTACAGCTCAAGATTGAATCTAAAACATTGCTTTTAAAGCAATTAAAACTTCATCCATGGAAAACAACAATTCTAGCTCAAGTGTTGTGATCTGTCAATCAGCATGTATCACCAACCTAATCTGTCCTCTTCATTAATATCAGTGAAGTACATAAGATAAGTTTTTTATAGAGGGAAACTTTCTTTATACACTTCATCGTTGATACCAACTCTAATGAAAGCATTTGTGTGGTGATCTTCAGTCCATTGGATTATCCTGCTTTAAAACCTTATCAATGGTCCTCAATCCTCTCATTGTTTTTCTTTTCCTTTATGCTAAATCTTTAGAATCTACCACGTATCTCGTTCCATGTAGTGACCATCACTATTTGTTGATTTAGTTTGTCTCTACCCTACTCTATCAGTGATGCAAATATCTCAGCTATGTTCTTTATCCCCTAGTTCCATAACTTGACAGTTGGTCACATTTATTCCTCTCTCACATGTCACTAACTCAAACCTTGCTCTCAAGACCTTATCCACAATGGGAGATGCAATATCAGAACCATATTAGACATGTACAACTTGCATAGAACAAACACCAGAAAGACATCACTCATATGATCATATTATTTTAGCAAGAGAGAAACCCTTTTAGAAGGCACCCATCACTCATCACTATTTTTGAAGTTAAGTTTTGAGGTAAATTAGCAATGAGCGATAAGGTCTCCATTCATCGCTATTTCTCCTCATATATTGTGCAAGCAATTAGCGATGAATATTTTACATTATTTATAAGGTTCGTCGCACATCGCTAATGTGAGAACAACCTTTTACAACATATCTATGATTATACGGTGTGACAACATATCACTCATCACTATTACAAATTTTCCTTTTAATGGCCATTTGTGATGGGCGATATGAACATAAAGCTAAGAACATCACTCATCGCTATTACAAAATTGAAGGATTGGATATCATTGGTGATGAGCGATATCAAAGGAAAATACCGCTCATCGCTCATCGCTATTTGAAGGTATAAATCTAAGAATAAATCAAAGATGAGTGATATGGGACATTAGGACTTAGGTGAGAGTTTTAGGCACGTGCTCATAAGTTTTTCTAGTGAAGGGGACTTCCTAGGACAAAGATTAATTTGAAAGCCTCTAAGTTGTAAAATGTGAAAAATGGTAGGGGCTCAAAGATCCTTACCCAATTTTATAAAATAGAAAGATCTGAACTTAGGCTAGAAGGGTCGGTTACCCGATGATAGTGAATGACTTAAAAATACATTAAAATAACTGGCAATGAGTAATAGGAAATCAATGGCTTAGTAAAATATTTTTAGCTTTTATGGATAGTAACCCCATGTCTTGGTGCAATAAGGGTTTTAACATGGAACTAGAAAATACTTTTTTGAGGGTTCTGTTAGTGGCTTTGACTAGGGACACATGCCTCTTGTAGGCATGATGAGATCTCAGAATTTCAGGTGAAGAAGACCAGACACAGAAAACCAAACACAAAAAACAACATATGTTCAAAATTTACACAGGTAAAAGAGACCTGAAAAGGGATATCCAATCTCCACCCGACCAACATAAAAATATCAAAGATGCAAACTGCATTATGCATCTCTCAATTCAACCAAGTTTGTCCCTCCTAATTGTTTGCACTAAGCCACAAAACACTGAATAAGTTTCTGCCTCTATCAAAAACTAGCCTTCTAAAAGAGTTGTTGTTTTCCCATTTACATTTGTCCTTATTGTACCATTGAATTAAGAGTAATTTCAATCCTACCAGAACAAATGTTAGGCCTCTTCTTAACAAGTGAGACTATGTCTGATCATAATCCTTGTCATCAACATTTCTCATAATCTTTTTGAGTATAAAACTGCCAATGTAACTTTCATAATCTTGTAGAGTAGAAATAGGCATAAAATGCAAATTTTCATCATCACATGACACATATATATTATATTCAAAACATGAAACATGTTCATTCTAAAAATAACATTTCTTGTTATTCATCTCATTGTCATGCTTCATCAAAATGCCTCCTAACTGAGCTGGAAATTGAAAATGTCCATACTCCTCCAAGTAGCTGGCATCATGGTACTCAATCTCATTAGAAACATCTGTATCAAATGTAAAAGACTCATAGGTAATGCCTTCAAGGAACTCATCAATGTGTTTCTCTATTTGCTTAAGACCACAGTCTGACCCTATGTTAGATGCATCATCAGAATCCTCAACAAAGAGTGCATTATCTTTGCACCAATAAGGATCATCATTTTTCATCTCTGGTGAAGTTGGAAGCTCATCAAATAAGGGGTTTTCCCTTACATTCATTTTTGACATAAGAGCCTCCTCAACATGGAGGTCCAAATCCTTTGAGTCATCATTGCACTTTGATTCACTGTAATTGCTAGAAGAGCAGATAGACACATTTTCAAACGCACTTTTAGCCTCATCAGCATATTTCTCATCTACAGCAAATGATTACATCTCTTCTTCATGAGTAAAATCACATTCAATAGAGATTTGAGCATATTCAATGCTATCATTATCACTGCAATAGAAGGATTCATCAGCATTGCAATTTTGTTTGGAATTTTTAGACTAAATGCTCAATCTTTTGTCTTCCATAGGAGTATAGGTGGTGGAGTCTTCAACAAAACTGGAACCACATCCTTCATTTGCCTCATAGAAGTACATTTCTTTAGTTTTCACTCTATCATCTTCCTCTTCATTTGATATCTCACTACTTGATTTATACAAATTAGTAAAATTATTATCATTGTAATTTGAAGACCTGATGATGTGTCTGGGGCTTAATGAGATCAGTATTATAGAATGTTGTGCAAGATGAAATAATAGGGGTGAAAATTCTCCTATATTCATTTTTTACTTTTGGTTTACACTATTCATCAACATTAGGCATTCTATGGCAGTAGACACTTGTATCCAAGTGATTCCTTTGCATCCCATATTTCAAATTGTTTTCAATGTTTATGGCTATCCCATACGCTTGATATAAGGTCTTGGGATCTTTATCTCTTAGTAGATAGCTCATCTTACTATCAAAATCTCCCAAATACACAACCAAACACACTGCATCACTTAGTCCCAAAATCTCAGGAACATCCCTCAGTGTTTTATCAAATCTTCGATTAAATGCGGGAACTAGCTCGTCCTCTTCTTTCTCAATGTTAATAAATTTATTTAGCAAAGAACTAGCACTGATTTTTTCACCAAACTGCTCCATGAACACTGCTTTGAATTCCTCCCAAGAGTAGACTGAGCATGCTGGTAGATCAGAGAACCAATCTCTTGAATCTTCATGTAGGGATTGAACAAATAACCTCGTGATCATGTCCTCATGATCTACTTCAAAGTAACCCATTAAATTGTTGAAGTGTTGCAAATGTTTTCTTGTTGATCCACACTTCGCACCACTAAATTTTGGTAAGTATTCTCTAATGTTAGATGTAATAACATTGGGGTAACCATAAATTCCATCAAAATTTATGGCCATATACCTTTTAATACTGAAATTTATTTTGTTACATGAGAGGGGCTGATAACACACCATGGTTACACTAGGAACCATATGAGGACGAATATATTGATTCACTTTTCTTACAACTCTACTATGCAATTACAAAGGGAAATTCAAACTTCTTTTACAACCTAATCTTAAGCTTTTACAATTCAAAATTCTATCTCAACTTGCTTAAGACCTTCTAAATGGGTTTCTTCAAAAAAATTACATACATCGCTCATAATAGATACTACAATCTAGTAATATTGAATTATGCAAACCTATCACTACTATTTCCCTTTCTTAGTGCTTAATTACTCAATAGGGAATCAAATTTTTACAAGACTTATAACTATGGTTTTCATATACATATTTATCTTTCTTGAAAACCAAAAACTGAAGAATACCTGGTTGTGTGCAGCTACTACAAATTCTTCTTGACTCGAGATCTTTATGATTTGAAACATTCTTTACAACTTCATCAGGTCCGTTAACAGAGTCACCACCTCTCTTCATAGAGGATTAAACTTCAAGCAGTATGAAGTTCTTTCAAAGATGATTTTCCTTCTAGGTCTTCTCCCACAACAGAGCACCACAAATCATGCAACTTTCAAGTTCACTGCAACAACTTCACCTCCAGGTCTGGAAACTTTTCTATCTGAACTAGTTGTCCAGATTCAAAAAATCCTTGACTCTTTCTAAATGTATATTCTTTTGATGTCTCCCCAACAGAGTCGCCAATCTATTGGTGATTTTTCCAACATAACCAAACAATCCTCTAAGAAGTAGCCAATTCCTATAATGAAGAACTATTAGGTTAGTCGCCAACACAACGAGCATAGGATTTTTAAGTCTATACTCCTTCACTTCAAGCTCTATGAAACCTGGGAGGGTAATCCCAATTGCATTTTTTGTACAATATAATCAATCAATGACACATTTTATACACAAATTAATTCCTTTTATTGCAGATAAAATCAATTTTATTGAAGATTCAAAAAAATTTCAATGAAGGATTTTCAATTTGCTAGGAATTGAAAATAATTCCACTACCCTTGGAGAGATTTTCTATTTAAATATTATCTTCTCAGAAGTCTAGAGCCAGGAAGACTATTTTTTCACCTTATGCAAGATTTTTTGATCAAATGTCCAATGTCTCATCAATTGGGGAAATGGAGTCAAGTATGCAAGAGGATCAGTAATACACAAATCACTTGTTTAGGAGAGAAACAAACTATTTTCGCATTGCTTTGCATTTACGAAAACTCTCTATGCAGAAAACAACCACTTCTTAGTAATCCTAAGCCATCCCTCATAGATTTTATAACCTTATTCAAGCATTTTAATCAATTCTTTGAATTAAAGTTGAAAACAGTGTAATACATTCAAATAAAACATTTGAAGACAAATGATGATACCATTAGTATTTCTCATTCATAACTTTGAAATGAACATACATAGGAGAGTATCACTTCCTTGACTGATATTTTTTTTTATATCAGTAATTTCTATAGAACTCATTTAAGATCATTACATACATGACTTCCTATCCAAGACAAACTACTAATCTACTTCAGAATTCTATTCTTATTGCCCTTTCTGAACTTAGCTTTTACCTAGAACTCTATTAAGACTCCAAAATCTGACCACTGTAATAAGCCCTAAAATCCCTTTTATAGAACAGGGGAGCAACAAGCATCGGGCTTAATTACACTTACATTTCACTTCATTTGTACTAGAATTTGAGATATTCCTAGTTTGTTACATGCAATCTTTTTAGGAAAATGGAAGAGTAAAAGACTGCCTTCCACATTCTTTGAATGAAGACATGCCAACTCCCCAAATGGCAGAGTTCATTGTAACCATGTTGACTCCTCATCCTTGTTGACCAAAGAAGATTCTCCAATAGCAGCTCTAGCACAAAATTGTATATTGTCCAAATACAATATACACACCACCAAGGTTAACTATTCTGGTACTTCTCCTACACGCCAGCCCGAAATCATTCCACCTCAGCACATGAAACAAGAAATCACATGAATGTTGAATAGGGCATTCCTAATAGAAAGGGCATGGTATTATCAAAAACAAAAATAGGGCACAATCATCACCCTAATTTATCAACCTCAAAGGGCATTCGCCCACGTTTTGTTCATGGTGGGACTAGAGAAACTATCACCACCACTTCCTCGGGATTCCTCAATAGTATGAGGGAGAGAGAATAATAATTACCCTCTGAATTAGCGTCTCCTCACTATATGAAGGGTCATTAGAAACCTTAAATGGATAATTGCATTCCTTTGAATAAGCATTACAATGCTCACTCTCCATCCATTCCCTCTTATTATATTTTATTGTCCTCTTCTCTCTATGTTTGACTAATTCTTCTGAAACTATCTGCTCTTCTGGACAGTAATTTTCCTTGGCATTATACTCTTTGAATTTCCCAGTTCCTACTATTCCTTTTGGTGTATTAGGAGCTCCATGCATTCCAATTTTATTCTCAAGACCTCCCTTAGGCTCAAAAAAACACCTCTCATATTTTTGAATCATCATGATAGACCCACTTGCCATAGAATGTCTACACACTTCTCAGGAAAATTCAGTTTTCACACACTTCCTTATTAACCATCGACCCTCATTCATTGCAAAATGAATCATGACATGAAAAATTACTCAAGTGATCTACATTAAATAAGCAATTTGAAGCATGCAAGATTAATGACTTGAAATCTCCTCATGCGTGCAAGGTGGTAACTTACGGATCAAGATTGAATCTAAACCATTGCTTTTAAAGCAATTAAAACTTCATCCATGGAAAACAACAATGCCAGCTCAAGTGTTACGATTTGTCAATCAACATGTATTTCCAACCTAATCTGTGCTCTTCATTAATATTTTTGAAGGACATAAGAGAAGTTTTTCTCAAAGCGAAAATTTATTTATACACTTCATCGCTGATACCAACTCTAATGAAATCATTTGTGTGGTGATCTTTAGTCCATTGGATTATCTTGCTTTAAAACCTTATCAATGGTCCTCAATCCTCTTGTTGTTTTTCTTTTTCTTTATGCTAAATCTTTAGAATCGGCCACGTATCTTGTTCCATGTAGTGACCATCACTAGTTGTTGATTTAGTTTGTCTCTACCCTACTCTATTAATGATGTAAATATCCTAGCGATGTTCTTTAGCCCCTGGTTCCATAACTTAACCGTTGGTCACATTTACTCCTTCGTCGCATGTCGCTAACTCAAACCTTGCTCTCAAGACTTTATCTGTGATGGGAGATGCAATGTCAATACCATATTAGACACGTACAACCTACATAGAACAAACACCAGAAAGAAATCACTCATATGATCATATTATTTTAGTGAGAGAGAAACCCTTTTAGAAGGCACCCATTGCTCATCGTTATTTTAGAATTTAAGTTATGAGGTAAATTCACAATGAGCGATAAGGCCTCCATTCATCACTATTTCTCCTCATATACTGTGCAAGCAATTAGCGATGAACGGTTTACATTATTTATAGGTTTCATCACACATTGCTAATGTGAGAATAACCTACTACAACATATCTATGATCATACAGTGTGACAACATATTGCTCATCGCTATTACAAATTTTCCTTTTAATGGGCATTCGCGATGGGCGATATGAACATAAAGCTAAGAACATCGCTCATCACTATTACAAAATTGAAGGATTGGATATCATTGGTGATGAGCAATATCAAAGGAAAATACCGCTCATTTCTCATTGCTATTTGAAGGTGTAAATCTAAGAATAAATCAGCGATGAGCGATATGAGACATCAGGACTTAAGTGAGAGTTTTAGGCACGTGCTCCTAAGTTGTTCTAGTGAAGGGGACTTCCTAGGACAAAGATTAATTTGAAATCCTCTAAGTTGTAAAATGTGAAAAATGGTAGGGGCTCAAAGATCCTTACCCAATTTTATAAATTAAAAAGGTCTGAAATTAGGCTAGAAGGGTCGGTTACTCGGTGACAATGAATGACTTAAAAATACATTAAAATAACTGGCAATGGGTAATAGGAAGTAAATGGCTTAATAGAATATTGTTAGCTTTTATGGATGAAGTAACCCCATGTCACAGTGCAATAAGGGTTTAACATGGAACGAGAAAAATAAATTATAAAAAAATTAAAAAATAAAAACAACTTTTGAGGGTTCCATCCAGTGCGAAAACAAAATTTTGAGATATATACTAATTCCCCTAGCTTAAAATCTT
>VDFB02153723.1:0-66776 GCA_007258455.2 Sequoia sempervirens
ATTCATATTACTGATTCCTTTACCCACAAAATCCTATCGGTGTGACATATAGGTCAGTAGGACTCCCTAACTTCACCTTGATAGTCATTGATAGAATCCCCTTATGCTTTGTCGGCAAGACTCGATGCATGTGATAAGACTTCATTCTGATGAATTTTAGTCTAGCCAATATGTCTCCTTGTGGACCGGTTGGTAAGACATATATGAGTTCGTTATGACTTATTCCGATGATAATTTTCTTGCCGATATGACCCTTCTGTTGTTGAGACAATGAATTGCATCTTGTCGATATGTGTCTATAGATGAAATATTCTATATGACATTCTTGAACTCTTGTCAATAGACTGCAAAAGATACAAATTAGTAAAGATGCTTTATGGATCAAGGAAACCCTCACTATATCTTGTCGATATGAATTATATAGTGAAATATTTAGGACTAGATGGATTTTATGGGACCGTATGACAAAGTATGGGAAAAAATATTATGGAGAGAGGATTTTGTGCATATGGTAGGGACTAATTTGGAAACTCGTGGGTATAAACAACTATAAAATTTTCAAAATTATATAGTTCTAATAGTGGCTCCATCTAGGGATAAATGATTGTGAGATCATTGCAAAGATCCAAATTTTTTGGGTGAGCAGACCAAACTCAAGGTGATGGATCAGTGAGAAAGATGGAATGAATGGAAATGGAAATGAATATGACCATATACTACTATACATGGAAAGAATTATTTTAAAAGAAGGAATATCAGGATTGTCCATGTATTGGCAATTCTTGTTCCTTTTATTTCCTAGACTACTGTGCATGGAAGAGAAATTTTTGAGAGGATTGTCAAGAGTTGTCCATGCACTAGTGACCCTTAATCCTCTGTATTGCTCAAGAGAAAAAATGCTTCAAGAATTTCCCATGTACTGGAAACTCTTGTTCTTCACCAGTCATGTTTTGTAGAAAATATGGATCTTCACCTTTCTTACCAACAACAATAAAAGGTCCCAGCCACAACGCTTAAAACTTCTTGTGCTTGCCCTTCTCCTGACACGTTGTGTTCCACATCAATACTAGATCATTTTCCTCAAATTTTCTATCTTTTTCCTTTTTATCAAACAAATACTTCATCTGTGCCTGCAACTTCATGTTCTGGTTTTGATCTACTATCCTTATCTCATCAAGTTCTTCTAGCTGCTCCATTCTTTCCTCCATAGGTTATGGAATATCTATATCTTCTTGAAGGATAAACTTGTAAACTGGTAACAAATTTTGTAAAAGCATCCTTGCTTGTGTTCCATATACTAATTCAAATAGGGATTTTCCAATTTCCTTCTTTATAGTGATCCTATCAGCCCATACAACCATTTTCAATTTTGAATCCCAAGACCTCTTATTCTGACCTAGCATTCTCCTTATGATTTTAAGAAGACTTTTGTTGCTAGACTCCGCTTGACCATTAGCTTGCAGATGGTAGGGAGCTACATAAGAAATGGTAATACCATATGTAATACAAAAATATTTGAACTCATCAAATCTGAAGCACATCCCGTTATTTGTAATCAATCTTAGTGGTGTACTGAATCTGGTAATGATGTTATCCATTAGAAAATTGGTCACAACTTTACTAGTAGCTTGCTTGGTTGGGACTGTTTCTACCCACTTGGTAAAATAATCAGTGGCTACCAATATCCACTTATGTCCTCTACTTGATTTATCTTGTATCTCCCTAATGAAATCAATTCCCCACTGATGAAAAGGGGCTTCAGCCTGCAAATTCCTAAGTGGTAAAGCTCCTTGATACTTCATTTTCCCAGAGAATTTCTAGCATGCTTCACATCTTACGTATGAAAAAATACATTAAAAACCTTTGGCCAGTAATAACCCACCCTAAGAATTTTATGTACAGTTGTCTTTGTAGAATAATAGCCTCCATAGACCCCTTCATACATTTCTCTTAAGACGTTCTTAGCTTGTCACTCATCCAGACATAACAACAATATCCCATTCCTATTCTTCCAAAACAAATCACCTTCCATGAACACATATTTAGATGCTTGCAACTTTAAAAGTATTTTCTGACTATCACTTAACCCTTCTAGACATTTCATGTATTTGAGGTAATGCATGAAGTCTGCATACCAAGGAGTATGCTCAATGCTTGCAATTGCATTCTCTTCCTCTTTTATATTACAAATTTTATTTGCTTCGATATTTGATTTTTCCATTAGCCTAGCCAAACCTCGACCTCTCACTAATTTAGTGATTTTTATTTCCATATCAAACTCTTGGATTTTATTAATCCATCTGCATCTTTTTCTTGTTACCTCAGACTATGTCCAAATATCTTTAATAGTTGCATGAGGGACATAGGCAATCACCTTAGCTCTGGCAAGATATGGCTTGAAAGCCTTTGTAGCTTTTACTAATGAAAATTCTTGTTTTTCCATTATATCATACTTCAATTCTGACCCCTGCAATGACTTACTGAAAAAGAACACAGGCTGTTCATGACCTTCCTCATTTTTCTATAACATGACATCAGCTATGGTATGCAATGAAGCAAATGAAAATATTTGAAAGGGTTTTGAAAAATCTGGATACTTAAGGATAGGGGTTTCCTTGATGACCTTTTTGATTGATATAAAAGCATCTAATGTTTCTACAGTCCAATCTATTTTTTGTCCTTTCCTTAACATCTTTGATATTAGCTAAAAGATTTCAAAAAAATTAGAAACAAATCTCCTAACGAAATTGATCTGCCCAAAAAATGATTGAATGGCCTTGACCATTTTAGGGATAGGAACTTTATCTATGGCCTCAACCCTTTTGGGATCTATTCTAATTCCATCCTTTGATACAATATGTCCTAAAGGTTTTCCTTCTGTAATTACAAAATGACATATTTTAGTGTTCAAGGTAATACCATATTCTAAAGCTTTAATAAATATTTTTTCCAGATGTTCTAAATGATCTTCAACCTTTTTTGAATAAGTAGTAAGATAATCTTGATAAACCACCATTATAGCATTAATCAAATCTAGAAATGCTACATCCATAGCTCTTTGGAAAGTCGCTCCTGCGTTTGTGAGACCAAACAACATTCTCACATAAACATATGCCCCCTAAGGGGTTGTAAAAGTTGTCTTATACTGTTCAGATTCTTTAACTTTGATCTAGTTATAACCTAAAAAACCATCCATCATAGATAACAACTCACACCCTGTCACCTTATGTAGTATAGCTTCCATATTAGGTAAATGGTAATTATCTTAAAGGGATGGTACATTTAAATTTCTAAAATACACATATAATCTGATATCTCTATTTTTCTTCCTCATAGGAACTAGGTTTGAGACCCATGTTAAGTGCCTAATTGGTTTGATGATACCCCCATCTTTGAGCTTTTCCAATTCTTCCTACAGATTTGGTTCCGATGTTGGGTTAATGGGTCTTTGTTTTTGTCTAAATGGCTTTGCATCTAGCTTCAATGGAATTTCATGTTGAAACAAATCATCCCTATATGATTTAAGGTCCTCATAAGACCATGTAAACACATGTTTATATTTTCTAAGTAATGCTATCAACATTCTTTGAATTGTAGGGCTTATTTTCTTCCCTATGTACACCTTTCTTGGTGCCATCTTAGTCCCCAAGTTAATTTCTTAAATTTCCTCCCTCTTCACTAGTGTCTACTTCATGAGGGACTAATCACTTCCATCATATACTATCTCCAATGCCACTAGTCCTTTGGGAAGCTTATTAGTTTTAAGTTTTATGATCTCTTTCCTGAATATTGTTTGCTTCCCATCTACTTCTTCTACAAAGGCATTGAAATCAATTTCTTGAGCTTCATATTGATTTATATATGAAGAAATTTCAAGAGGTCAGTATCATCATTAAAAACTTTCCAACTATATATATTATTAGGCACAATAGGTCTTGTTTTGAACTCAATCTGTGATACTCCAGCCAGTGTATGTCATCCCTCTTTAAAGCCACATTTGCTAGAAAATTTACCATTATGTTTTTCGACCGATCTATCGATTCAATAGAGAATGCATCAAACAACTCAATTGTGTCCTAGACAACATTCCTATAGTGCTTCGGTCTCTTCTATTTTACTACATATTTTCATTTAACTTGTGATACAACCATCTTAGAATCCCCTAGTACAACTAGAAACTTGATTTTATGTCTTACAACTATATTTAAACCTGTTAACAAAGCTTCATACTCTGCCACATTGTTTGTACATTCAAATGCTAGCAAAAATGAATACTTAAATTTAATTCCTTCAGGTGAAACAAATACTATTCCTACTCCATTACCTTCTTGGTTACATGCTCCATCAAAGTACATTTTCCACACACCATTGTAGTTTTGTGAAACATGCTTTTGAATTAGATTAGTATTGACTAATTTTGGTTGGGTTGGTTCTATCTTAAAATTTCCAAGATCCACATCACAAAAACAATTGATTTGATCATGCAGTACACAATCAACAATTTGGTTCATCCTTGGGTCCCTATACAACTTAACTTCCTGACCATTCACTAGAATTTTTGCATAATACAAGTAAAATTGGACATTTCCCCCAACTACTGCCATCCACTATCTTGATAGAAGCATCCCGAACTGAGGAGGGGTATCAATTACTGTGATATCTATATTATAAGCCACGTGTGGATAAGCAGCTAGTTTGACTTCAACATCTTTCATGATACCCACCATAGGAATAGGCCTATTATCCATCACATAGCACTTCCCTCCATTAGTATCCACCCACATGCCAAGTTTTTTCATAACTCCCACTAGCATAATATTGATAGCAGCGCCAAAGTCTATCATGCAATTTCTTAACAGTTTGTTATTTATAAGTAATGTAGTGAAAAAGGGATCAACTTCTGGGGGGTTTATTAATACATCATTTAAGAAAACTTATGGGATATTTACTTTCTCTTTCTTATTAATTGTTTTATTGTCCATCCTATTTTCATAATTTATATGTTTTTCATTTACATCTATTATCAATTGAACAACACTATCCCTATATTCCTTAATTTTCATCATCTCAAGTAGTGGAACAAACTTTTTTACCTGATATAAAGCTTGAGTGAAGTCAAAAGAGGAACCCTCTGCCTTAATCATTTTTTTTTCTCTGATTTTTCTCCTTTGTTCTCTTCCTTTTCCTTTTTACTCAATTGATCAGTCTTTTGCATTTCTTTGTGTAACTCTTTAACTTCCTCCTTTTTGACAAGCTTCTGTTCATTTTTATCATGTTGTTTACTTTCTGCTTTCTTCACAATTCCTTGTGTCACCTTTTTCTCTTTTATAAATATCCCCCCTGGGGACACCTTATTTTTCATTCGTTGTCTTATTTCTTAACTAGTACTTGCTCTTTACTTCTTCAACTACAACAATGGTTAACCTCTCTATGTCTTCTTCAGTGAGTTTCCTCATACTGCACTAAGAAGGCACCTCAATAGAGTGTGGTTCTGCATAATCTTCTTCATAATTAGAAAGAACCTATTGTTCATCCATGTGGACATTGCACCTTTGATTTGAAACACCGTACTCATATCCTTCATCCTTTGAGTATTTCTCCTCAACACGGTGAAAATTATTTGAAGTCAAACACACTGTGTGATCTTCTCCACTGTTACCTACTAAGATTCCTTCCTCTTGCATTCTTTGGGATACAACACAATAATTTGGGGAATGTGGCTTATCAAAAATTTCACAAAAATAATTGTTATTGACCATATATGTTCCCTTCTTTCTTAATGGATTAGGAGTTTCTTTGTTTCTATGCTTATCTATTACTGGTTTTCCATCCTTCCAATTTGTACCATAGGGCATGTCATGTAACTTAGGCCTTTCATTTCTATATGTGTTCTCTTGTTTTTATTGGTCATTATTGGCTTGCTAAGGAACCCTAGGTTTGTATCTTTTATTGATTATCCCAACAATCTTCTTATTGTTTTCAATTGTTAATGCTATCTTTTGGGCTTTAGCTAAATATCTTGGGAACCTATTTCTTAATTCATACCCTATTTTTGGATCAAATGCATTCAAATAAACACTCATGGCTACAAAGTCTGGTAACTTTGATCCAGGAGGTATCTTATTCTACAATTTGTTGAATCTTTGGTTAAAATTATAAATTGAGTCATTATAATTTTTTTGAATCGGCATTAATTCATGAAGAGTAGCATCTGGTGCACTTAGATTCCCATATTGCTTGAGGAATTGATCCTGAAATTTTTAGACATAATTGATAAAGGCTATTGGTAGGCTATTGAACCAATCCCTAGCTTCCTCAGTAAGCGACATCATGAATAGCCTCATATGTAAATCCTCATAAGGCACATCCAAATCTTGGATGAAAGCATTGAAACTCCTTAAATGATCTTCAACAGTAATTGCACTACTCCCTATAAACTTAGGAACAAGACTCCTCCAACTGCCATCCATAGGGTAAGGGTATAATTGAAACCCTGTCAAGTTGAATTGTCTAATCATTGTTGTGTATTTTTGAGGGGGAGGGTTAGGTGAGTACTAATACTAGTACATCAGATTATTGTATTATGCATGAGGATGTGGCATGTAATGTTGACCATGAGGTGGTTGTGTATTTGTATATTGTGAAGGAATATGCGGTGGATGGTTTGGCTATTTGTATTGATTTCATATCTTATTGTGATGAACCTTTGATGGATTAGAAGGCCTTGCATTATTATTACACTACTTATGAGGTGATACATACTTTGAGAAACTAGTTGTCTAAGCAATTATTTGGGCTTTCTGCAATTTAATGTCTCTAATTGCTTGTATCATTTGGGCTTTCTCCTGTTCATCTTTTAATCTTTCTAGATCCTTTTTATGAAACTCAAACTATGCTTTTATTTGTTCATGAGTTGATAATTCATAATTTTCTTGAGGAGTTACATGATCAGTGAACTCATTTTGGTTACCCTCCATTCTTTGTTCACATTCTTGTAAATATGTGATTCCTTCAGCTTCGAGTTTAGCATCAAACTCTGGTTGTTTATGAGGATTATAAAAAGGATTTCTTTGTTCTTCTTGGGTACAAGGTTCTGCACTTGAATTATCTCTTCATGTCGATAGCACCCTCTTGTCCACTGCAGAAAGGTGGCAGCGCCCTATGTCTATCAATTTCATGTTCTTTTAATAGTTTGTTGTAGTTAGGTGGGTACTTAGAAGGTTTTTCTAACACTTTCTTGTAGAGGGGTGGACACGTCCTTTTATTTTGAAGGGCTCTTTTTCTCTAACATCTTACTATAGAAATGCAGAAGCGCCCTCTAACCTTTTGCTGCAGAAAGGTGCAACGCCCTCTGCTCTACAATAGAAAGGTGGAAATGCCCTCATTTTGCTGCAGAAAGGTGGCAGTGCCCTCTGCTTTACTATAGAAAGGTGGCAGCGCCCTCTTGTCCACTACAAAAAGGCAGCAACGCCCCAAAACAACACAGTTTGGAAGGTAAAACAGTCATTTTGGCTTCATTTTTGTTCTCATTTTTTGCTATTGTCAAGTAATAACCCTCTAACATTGTTTTGGCAAGGATATTGGTGTTTTTTGCTAACTTTTTGTAGCGTATTAGGGCGTAATTGACCAAGAGTGAAGAAAAAGACACCTAACACTTGTTTACAGGGCCATCTATATGATCAGATTTTCAAAAATTATCCTTGTTGTTTTGAAACATAGTCTAATTAGGGGGAGTAAACTTCATTGTTTGCTATGATTGTTTGTTCTTGTGTTACCCAAGGGGCATTAATTTGTTTTCACTTTCCCCTTGCACTTCGTGTGACCCTGGGGAGTAGTTGGAAATAGTTAGTGTCTTCTTTTTAGTGGGACCTACTTGGGGATTTCATCACCCCAAGGGACGATTCCAACCACGCCTACCGGCGGGGTATATAAAGGAGGGAGAACGAAAGTTGTACCCCAATCCAGTCATCTCGTAATTGGCAGAGTGTCGAAGCTATGGTGATACCTAGATAGATGTGAAGAGTTGGTCCAAGCCTTTCAGTATCTCGCTGGGGTTTCTGACTCACGTTTGTGATGGGCTGGTGTTCACAGTTATGCCTCACATACTAAGAGTATATCGAGAACTCCCTAGAAGCCTTGTGCATCCTAGATTAAGACCTTGCCTGACCATACCCTTAATATTAATCATAGGATTGTGCTTGCTTGAAGTGTCTTCTTGTGAAAAACCTATGAAATCTTTGATACTTTGGCCTTACTTTATAATTTTTCCTCCTTGCCATATCCATTTCCATCAAAACCAAACTTTGTTTTACAGCAGAAAGGCAACAGTGGCCCCATTTTGTTGCAGAAAGGCAGCAACGCCCTCTACTTTACCCTCAAAAAGGTGGCAGTGCCCCTATTTTGCCGCAGAAAGGCAGTAGTGCCCTCCATTTTGTTGTAGAAAGGTGGCAGCGCCCCTGTTTTTCCGCAAAAAGGAGGCATCACCCCTGTCTTATTGTAGAAAGCTGCAAACGCCCCTAATTTTTGCTGCAGAGGGGCGGATTTGGCCTCCTGAACACCCGAAATCATCCCATTTGGATTCGTTTAGCCTCTAAACCATCATTTAATCGTTCCCAACCATTACCTCACCATCCTAAGCTTCCATTTTGTCACTCTAAGCCTCCCAAAACCTCCATTTGATCCATTTAAAACTCCATCTCATCATTCCAAACCTTTGTTTAACCATAATAAATCCCCACTCATTCTCCATAATCATCTTCAATCTATCTGTTCATTCTAATTTCCTCATATTCCATTCAAAGGTCCATACCATCACCTAGCGAACATCATAATTTTACTACCAAACACCACTCATAACCAAAGCGCCTTAAACTTGTATTACAAAGTGGTTACCCAAATTGACCATAGCACTTGAAGTTTATTATTATTCTTTAACTGCGACCCTAATCAATTCGCTTCCATCTTGAGGTGAATTCGGTGTAATTTTTGAAATCTTAAATTGAGATATTTAAATTTTAACTTTAGATGCTTTGAATTCAAGCCTTTGAGTGATTCTTATTAAGAACTTTGGAATTTGATAGAGATGGACTAGGTCATGTCATGTGACGTTGTCTACAAACCAAGTAGGGTTGTGAGGAACCTTCTTGGAACATATTAGCAAAAGCATAAAAATACATAAACAATATAAATTTGCATATAAAAATCATAAATTATATTGCATAAAATTTATAAATTTTTGTATCAATAAATAATTGGCCACTTTCATGGGACAACTTCCTTTGATTAGTGGTCAATACAATATAATTCACAACTATTAAAAAATATCATATGACCTAGATTTAAACTAATTTTGTTCAAACTAACTTTAATATTTCTCAAACATATAAGACTATTCAATATTGCGCAAGGAATGACTTACAAAGAATATGCATGCAAATACTTTATTACAATAAATAAAGAGCTAGGAACAAGGGATCCTAAAATCCCTTTCCCCTTAAAAATATTTCACTTCATAGCTAAAGAGAAGGAATTGCTATAAAATTTAGTGAAATTGTGCTTCCTAAGTAGCATCTTTAGGGGGTGTGTCATGTCATTAGATGAGGACTTCAATGATGTGTGATTGTGAAGTTGGTAGTAGTGTGTACCCAAGGTTGCTTCTAGTTGGAGAATAATGGAGCTACCAAAATCAAGCTCATGAAGAATATTTTAAGCAATGACATGTTCGCAAAGAACTTTCTTCAAACAAGAGACGTGGAAGACAAGATGAACACAAGAGGAAGATGGGATTTCTATCTTATTAGAAATAGGACCAATTTGTTAAAGAACTTCATATAGACCATGATATAATCAAGAAGCAATATTTCGGTGACCTTTCATTTGTAAAAAAGTTTACTTATAAGGCTACAAATCAAGGAGAACCATATCTTTGAGCTAAAAATGACATTCAAAATAATGTTGATTAGCTTGTTGCTTCATGTGATTTTGAGCCATGTGGATATTTTCCCAAATGATCTAAAGAATACTATCTCATGTGTTGAGGTTAGCACCCACCACACTTGTTGGAGAACTACCAGGAATGTAAGAGAGAAGGGAAGGTGGTTTCTACCTCCAAACTACTTCATAAGGAGTCATTTTTATGACTATTTGATATGAGGTGTTATACCACCATTCTACAAGAGGTAATTACTTGACCCTCCAAACAAGGAAGAATGTTACTAAGAATTTATTAACTATCTCAGTTTGACTATCAATTTGAGGATGATATCTAGAACCCATATTCAACATTGTGCCTACTTGGCTAAAACATATTTTCTTAAATGGCTTGTAAATGTAGCATCATGATTGAAAATACTTGTTCGATTAATCACCAATGTCTCCCTTCGGATTCGAGACATGGACTAACCACCTCTCATGGATTTTCTTATCTTTGGTGTTTGTATCAGGCATTAATAGGTTGATCTTTTAGTGCAATGACAAACATGTTCCAACAAATGGTATCAAAGCTAGGTCGCGGGTTTGAATCCCCTCAAGTGATGCTAAGGGGGGGATTGTTGGACTAATTGCCAATATCTCCCTTCAGATTCGGGACATGGACTAACTACCTCCTGTGGATCCATGTATCTCTAGTGTTTATATCGAGCACTAATATATTGATCTTTTAGTGCAGCAACATACATGTTACAACAAGACTATGAAAGAGAGAATGTAATGGAGAGAATTTATTCAAGGAAGGTTTTTTTAGAAAGCAAAGGTAGTAAAATTATCTTCCTATGATAACCTTGAGAAGATAGATGTACATAAAACTTTAAAACCTAATCTAAAATGTCACATCCTAACTAATACACCTAAATTAATTAAACACTTACTTTGTGGTTGTAGATAGGGTAAAAATTAGATTTAAGGTTTAATGAAAACAATAAACTAATTAGATCTATCAAGCACAATAGAGTATGAACTAATACGAAAAATCACAACAAACAACACAAATGCAAACCGATCTCTGCGCTAATTCGATTTATCTCCATTGCTCTTCTCCACCTGCATGAGAATGCGAGATTTTGAAGGGTTGACAATGGAGGAATGTTGAGTGCTCATTCCTACAGCATAATGACTTGACGATGACAATGAAAAATAGAAAGAATGATAGATAAAGACAGAAGGCTGATTTTGACAGAGTCTGGGTGCTAGACGAATCAACCCCCTAAATGGATTGTGAGAGGCAGTATTTATAGAGACGTGACATTAACGAAGATAAGATTTGACAAGATTCGACAAGGATTTGATTTTTTGACAAAAGAGGAAATACAACGAGATGAGATAAGATTTCAAAAAAGATGGAAAGATTTCATTTCCTGTTTTAAAGAAAATAAATCTTGAAAAAGATGAGAAGGATAATCGATGAATTATCTAATTAAATAAATTAATTAGATGCACACGAGTTCAGTTTTGGAAAGAAAGCGAGAATATCTTTTTTAGGATTTTATTAATTAAATAAATTTTGGATTTATTTAATTAACATTGAATTTATGATTTCATTAATTAAATAATATAAATTATTTAATTAACATTAGAAGAATGAATAGAAATGATTTAATTAATTAAATAATATAAATTATTTAATTAACATTAGCCACATGGATGGATTATGAATATGAATTTAATTAAATAAATACAATTTATTTAATTAAATAGATGATGACATGGGTACCTAGGGCAGAGTGTGATACAAGATGCCTAAATGATGTAATGCCGAGACAGGTGTTGCAAGAGGACAATTTTGGGTGTCTACATTTTGCCCCTCTTTGAGATGATGTTTGAGATGATGCGATTTGTGTCGAGTAACATCATTTCAAAGAAACTAAGGTATGGATAGAGGAAAATGGATAATGATACTAGAATATGACGATGCCCCCTCGAGAGGATAGGCAGGTTGAACAAACATGGGTAGGCTCTCAAAATGAAAAGGGACGGGTCAAGAACTAAAGATGAAGGAATGGATGATACATTATGCTACAATGAAAGATGAGCAACCATGATGTTTGATATAGCACTAGATGTTATGCACCAAGATATAAGGACCAAGGTGACGATGTGTCTCATGCCCTAACATAATACAACCTTGTCTAGACGTATGAGGAAAGAGGCTTAGAGCATTAAAGTCCTAATGCACAAAAGGTATTATGTGACCTTAGATGCAAAGGATAATGCAAAAAGATATTCCAACACACACAAGCAAGCAAGCAAGCATGCACAAATGATACAAAAACAAACAAGGTATTGCCCCCATCAAGTTGTAAACCGTTGATTCATTGACTGATTGATTGATGATGGTGATTAATGATGATAGTGTTGTCATTGTGGGGAAAGACATATCCCTAGATCAACACAAGGATGACTGAGAATTGATAGATTGACTTTGATTGATTGGGTTTACAACAAGATTAGGATTAAGACCAAAGGATGTGATTGGATAATTTGACAAGATTGATCGACTTGACTAATGCGGATTGAATTGTATTTGAATTATTGCTTGAATTTTTGTTGGCTATTTGATTTTTTTATATTTTTGGGGATATTTTGATTTTTTTATATTTTGAAATGTTTTTATTTTTTTTGGACTTTTGACATGTTTTGATTTTTGGACTTTTGGAATGTTTTGATTTTTGGACTTTTGGAATGTTTTGATTTTTTTTTGAATTTTGACATGTTTTTTTTGGACTTTTGGAATGTTTTGATTTTTTTTGGACTTTTGAAATGTTTTGACTTTTTTGGACTTTTGAATATTTTGAATTTTTTTGTATTTTTCAAATGTTTTGATGTGTCAAAGGATGAAAAATTGAGTAGCCTTTGTGCTAGATACCAATGACAAGGGGGAAACCAAGTCTAGGTGCAAGGGTGGGTGATGGGACAAGGGATAAAAGGCTCATGATAGATGGATGGATGGTATGGATGTATGCATCACAAGGGAGCAAAGATGTGAGATCCAAAGGTTGTTGCATAGGAATAACATTCCCCATTTTAGGTACAAGACTTAGGATTTTTCTTAGACAAAATGTATGACAATAGGATAATGACATGATTTGTCTGGATAGGAAGAGATATGTCAAGAGATACTCAAAGCATGTTTCAACCTTTGCCCCTATATCTTCATCAAGATCAACAGAAGAAGGGTGGATGAATGGACTTGATATGATAGGTATATATGAATAGACTCAATATGATGGCTAAAGATGGGAGGTAGGATGTAAATGACAAGACATGAATGATAGGAGGGATGGATAAGACATGGTGCCCCCAAGTGTAAGTGACATAGAAGATCAATCTACTCATGATGCCTGTTTGCCAGGTTTTCATCATGGTACTTATCCAAGGCGCCTGTTTACCAGGTTTTCACCATTGGACTAAGGGATTTCTCTTTACTCTTTTTGTTTTATTCTTTCTTTTATTATTTTTGACTTTTTGACTTTTTTACTTTTGGATAGGAGGGACTTAAGTGTCTAGTTGCATGAAAGGTGATAGTCCCACTAGGGATGGATGTCATTGCATGGACCATGTCAAATTTCATGATGCTCATAGATGTTGGTAAGGGATGGCATGAAAGGGAGATGGAGTAGGTAGACGATGGATTATGATGTGGATTATGGAGGACAATAATGGATTATGATGTAGATTATGTCGGGAAGATGATAGGGATTATATGGGACTTATGCAAAAGATGAATGAGGAGGCTTAGCCAAAAGCATGGACCATAGGAAGATGATGGGGGAGATATGTAGGATAATGAGTGAAGGGTGGGGAGATGGAGGTATGTGGAATTGGTGTGAAATGGAAAGGAACCATGACCAATGGTTGCACACATTGTGATAAAATTTGAAGCTTTTGATGGGAAGGTGGTGTAGGAAGCAATGGAGATGTTTGCTTAGGAGATGGGTGATGAAGTGCTTTAGGTACCCACATAGACTTAGTATTTTTTATGACTTTTATTGGGTTGTGGGTTTTCGAAATTTGAGATTTTTGGATGGAATGTGTATTTTGGATGGGAGGGGATGGTTGGGATTTTTGTGACGTGAATGCCTCATCTGACTTGGTTTCTTTTTGCTTAGGGACCCAAACCAATTTGTTTTTAGACTTTTCTTTTGAAGGTATGGGATTATATAGCTTTTTAGATGAACTTGGCTTTGACTTTTTCCCATTGTATGCTAATGCTTTAGGACCTTTGACTTTATATGTAGAGGCATCCAAATTTTTATTTTTGAATCCCATGGGGTAGATGGAATGAGTGGAAGCTTTATGTTTACATAATGTGTGCATTTGTTGGTCATGACTAGGATATTTAGGATATTTATGAATGACTAGGGTATTAGGTGTTGGAAGTAATGGTGGTAAAGTGGATGGAGGGATATTAGGAGTTGGAAGTAATGGTGGTAAAGTGGATGGTGGAAGGTGTATGGTCACATGCTTTTGACATTTGTAGGATGACGGTGGTGGAATTGAAACATATGTTTTAGGCGTATGATAGGCTTTCTGATGGAAAGTGGACTTAGGATGCATGGAGGAAATACCAACATCTTGAGATTGGTGTCCTTGAGGTGTATTTCCAAGGCCATAAGAGCGTGGAGGGACTTTGACATGGATGGGCTCCCAAATATCTTGTTCATGAAGGCCTAAACCTTTACCTTGGTGATTCATATTTTGGAGTGTGCAATGGTCAATGGGACTAAGTGTAGGTGAAACACTAGACATGAGTTCCTTATTGGATGGAGAAGATAATGGTTGTTGTTGTTTGAAGGAGGAACATTCATGAATGAGGGTAGAAAGACCAATAGGATATGATGGATGACTTGTAATGGGGTCAATAGTGGGTGATGTAGGATCATTAGGATCTTGATTAGCATTGTGTTCACTTAGATCCAAAGTATTTGTTTGATCTTCTATGTGTGCTTGGGAGGCACTTGTCTCATCAAAGGAAGTGGATGTTGATGGATCATGGATAGGACTAGGTGGAGGTGAATTTGGAATATCTTTCTCATGGATGGGTATAGGATCAAGTTGCTCATGGATAGGCTCTTCATCATTATGGATATCATATTGATCATAAAAATGATATAGATTATGGATGGGTTGGATGAAAATGATTTGATCTTGATTAGGACTAGGGCTTGATGTTTCCACATGCTTGGGAGTAGACTCTTGAAATAACTCTTGTGTTGCTTGAATGGAATTGCAAGGGGATGACTCTTGGAGAGACTTGACATGTTCTTGATGGTCAACAACATAGGAGCATGAAAGAGGGTGACTTGGACTTATGAAGGGAGACTCTTGAATTGGCTCAAGGGGTTTTGGATGACATGGTTGACTTGAAGGACTTGGCATGACGTTTGAGGGCTCTTTGGTATGTTCAAGTATATGTGTTGAATAACATGGAGACAATTTATTCCTTGCTTGTAGCCCTTGGGTCACATCCTTTATAGGTGGATGGGTGGATTTAGATAATGCCATCAATTTATTTTTTAAATATCTAAATGTAGGGCATTGATTTGAAGGAGGATTAGATGATGGTGGGGGTAATGAAGAGTTTGATTGGTTAGAAGGTGGAGAGGAAAATGGATTAGGACTAGGAGATGGTGGATTATGGATAGGCATTTGATTGGATGGTGGTAAGGGTGCATGGACTATATTGGTGTTCCCCTTGTCAAAGGTGGCATTAAGACTTAAAGGCTCTTGATGTTGTTGCCAAGGTGGACTTGCGAAGCTATGTTCTTGTTGTAATATGGATGGACATGTTGATGTGGCATTGACATGATAGGTAAATGGGTTTGGTTGGCATGATGATGAAGGTGACACATAGGATTGTGGTTGAATGTGTTGAGGTTGAAATGGTGTTTGGATGTGTGATATTATTTGTTGTTGTGATGATGATGGAGGGGTTGAATAGGATAATGACTGTTAAAAGGTTGATTGGTATGGATAAGGGTTGACATTAGAAGAGTTGTGATAGGTTGATGAAGGGTAAACTTGATATGTGGATGGATGAGGTTGATATGATGATATAGGTGACACATAGGATTGATGTGAAATTTGTTGATGTAGTGATTGGACTAGATAATGTGCTTGTTGGACTTGACCATTGGCTATGAGGTATCCGATTTGTGCTATGAATTGTTGCCTTTGAGGTGATTGGTTTTTTTGAAGTTGTTGGATCATTTCATGGACTCTTTGAATGATTTGTTGTTTCAAAGGTGATTGGCTTGTTTGAACTTCATGAAGCACATGAATAAGCTCTTGTGCTACGTCTTCCAATGTTTTCATGGTTTAAAATGATGTTGATTGGATTGAAGAGATGATGATGATGATTAGGATATGATGTGGAATGACAAGATTGGATGAATTGGATGATGTGGCAAGTGTTGATTGGAAGTTTGAGTTGGGCACTATCAAACACAAGATTTTACATGTAAATGCATAAACACACACACCAAACACAATGATAAAATTTTGTCTTTGAAGATTGAATGTTATGATTAAGCAATCACTTGAATACACAACAACAATCCCTATGACTAGTTAAATGGGGTGTGGCCAATTAGGTCTCAAGCTTGTTTGCAAAAGGTTGACTAAGGGATGATTTGAAAGCAAAATCTTGCCAATAAGTCAGGAGAAAGGGGTAACTCACCCTTCACCTTCACTTGCCAAAGGTATAAAGTTCTTTGGGGCTTAGCTCAGAGTGACAAGATTTCAACTTCCAAATGAGCATGTCTTTGGATTCACACTCTATTGAGGTCATCCCTTGGAGGGGTGTGTGCTCCAAGCAGGCCTCCTACGAAGGGTATGACGAAAGAAAACCAAGTGAGGTGTTTTGGACACACACACTTGATTCACACTCACAAAGATTAATTTCCCTTAGAAATGAAATGTGTGTAAAATAGTTCAAGCGATTGTTCTTTTTAGATCCCAAATCAAATATGTACGAAGGCAGTGGTTAATTTTAGACCCAATTTTTGATATGTGATTGAAGACAATATTCATTTTAGGAACCCCAAATCCAAATGTGTTTGCAAACAATCATTGATTTTATGCCCCCAAATTGAAATGTGACAAACAATGATTAATGAGAAATGAAAGCTTAGAATGTATGCACCTGATTATTTTCACTTTCCAAGTTGATGTTGTGATTGATATTTCTACTACTATAGCTTCTTATGATCACCTACAAGATCAAAAAATAATATTATAATGCAGCCAAAGAAAAGAAAAAGAAAAGAAAAAGACAAGTTCATCAGAAAGTTTCAATTTCAGATACTTTTGACATAGCCGAATTAGATCTTAGTATTTGACCATTTTTTTTATCTAAAAACTGAAAAATCAAAGAAGAGACCCCTACTAATTTTCTGAGGGCTTTCCAGAAATGTAAAGAAGTAAGAAAAATTCCTTGTTTTAATCTCAAAAACGCGGATTTGTGAAAACCATACATAAAATGAAGATCAATTTTTTTTGCATTGTATTTGACCTCCAAACTAAATCTGTAAAACATAGACCCCCATTAGAATTTCATGAGCTTTCTAAAAATGTAAATATTTTTGAAAAATTCATCGATTTGCATCCAGAAAATCAATTTTATGAAAATAATTAAAATTGAAATAACTTCTACAAAAAGGATCATAAACCCTTGATTTTTTTATTGTAGCCTCTTGAAATGATGTACAAGATTCTATAAAAATCTTGTAAAAAAATTCGCAGCTATGTAGAAGATCTCCTGCGGGACCACTTTATGATGATCTGGGCATGGGAGCACATTGCTATATTCCGCCCTCCTATTCACAGACCGCAGCTAGCTGAGGGGATGCCCTACTCTTACTACTATGTTGACACATTACAGCAGACCCATATGGGTGAGACAGGGTGGTGGCGGCACAGGATTGACACCATGGTGACATTCAGCTGGAGGCCGTACAGAGACTGTGTAGCGTGGGATGATGAGGATGAGCACCTCAGATTCTACAGGCAATACATATATCTGATTGGAAAGATAGTGCAGACGTCACTAATCATTGATATGTACTTTCCCCAACATGTCCTTAGGCAGTTCAGAGAGCAGCAAGATGTGCTTGTGGGGACAACAGAGTATGCTAGGTCATCCAAAGAGTATGCATGGGGGCCGGCCATCCCAGTGGCCTTTGTGACATAGCAGATAGATGGGTTAGGAGCCCAGGCCTAGGGTTGGAGAGGAGGAGCAGCAGATCCTGGTATGACACCGACATATGATCTATGGTGGTAGGCATGCCGACCAGTGCCCTTGACAGATCCTGATGGGCCAGCACTAGTTGATAGGAGATCAATTATTCTACAGGTGCCACGGATTAGACAAGGTGGCAGAGGCAGAGATGGAGGTAGAGGTCGAGGCAGAGGCAGGGACGGAGATGGAGGGAGGGGCGGAGATGGAAGGAGGGGTGGGGATGATGGAGGCAGAGGTGGAGGCAGGGGTGGAGACAAAGGCAGGGATAGAGGCAGGGGAGGAGATGATGGCGGAGATGGGTGAAGGCGACAGTGAGATGGGCAGAGATAGGTCCGGAGGGTACGAACACGAGTGGTAAGGGAAGAATTAGATGCCATCCCAGATGTTGGTGAGGAGGGTGAGGGTGAGGAGCAGCCCAGACAGGAGGGAGAGGGCGAGGAGAGATAGGAGGAGGAGAGGGCAGTTTGTGGACAGGAGGGGGAGAGACATGAGGAGGCAGAAGGGGAGAGACAGGAGGATGTGCCAGAGATGGAGGTGGAGGAGGCAAGTCAGGAGGAGGAGGTGGACGTGGACGTGGAGGAGCAGCCCAGATAGGAGGAGGAGGTGGAGGAGCAGCCCAGACAAGAGGAGGAGGCGGAGGTGGCTGGATAGGAGGAAGCGGATGAGGACGATGAGGAGGAGGACCCGATGGATGAGGCTGAGAGGCTTCTAAGATGGCAGATGGTGGAGGGGGAGGAGGAGATACCGTCCTCTTTAGGGTTGCCACCAGATGCCACAGTAGATCGAAGAGTGGCAGACCTTCAGCAGAGATTGGACGCCAGCTTGGCATAGGTCAGGTCTTTACAGTCAGCTCTGGAGGTAGCCCGGGTAGAGTGGGATCAGGCGGTGATCTGCCAGCAGGATGCAGCCCAGTGGTGTACTGAGTTTGCAGCTTTGTGCATAGGACCCATGGGAGACATGGCTCGGGAGTTGGCCAGAGTTAGCATGAGACTGGGGCAGTACCAGACTCTTTATGAGCAGGCAGTGCCACCAGAGCGACGGGATCCTACCTTGTCCTGATCATAGATGAGGATAGGTAGTGGACACACGTCAAGTAGTGGCAGTGGTACCAGGAGCCATACCAGCGTCAGAGGGTCTACTTCGACAGGTCACACATCCGGACATAGGTCACATCATTTGTGTAGGCATAGTCTGAGTCATCATTCAGGGCATAGTTATGGTTTGATCAGCTCAGTGCAGAGGTCAGGACAGGTACAACCACCAATTATAGATCCTTCTATCTCTCAGAGTCCAGCCGCAGTGACCTCATGGGTGTTCTATACTATTGAGATGACACCTGCCTTCTTAGTTCCAATAGTGTCATAGAAAAAGGCTATTATAGGACCACCTATTGTTTCCGCGCCTATGACAGAGTTGCCTCTACCACATTCTTCGCCTCGAGGGGATGATGAGGGTCTACCCTAGGGGTATTTTGTATTATGACACATTATGTATATGATTTGAGCCTGCGAGCTCCATTTTTGGGATATTCCATGACATTATCCTATGACATTGTACCTTTTTGAGATGATATTATATATGATGATGCATGTAGACACCTAAAAATGACCTAGGCCTGCAAGCTTCATTTTTACCACTTCCGTCCTGACATAATTAAGTTATTTAATTGGTCCACATTTGACTATTGGTTAAATAATTCATAATTATTTAATTAATTCATGTCATTTGTTCCTCCTTGATTAATAAATAAATAAATATTATTTATTTATTTAATACGTCATTAATTATCTAAGCCTTCCTTTGATTAAATAAATTTCATAATTTATTTAATTTCCCTTTGTCATTTATGTCTTCTTGATTAATTAAATAAATTTTATTTATTTAATTACGTCACTAATTAAGTCCTCTTCTTCTAAAAATTAAATAGATTCTTATTTATTTAATTATGTCCACTTTCCACTATAATTAAATAATTTATATTTAATTATTTAATTATTCATTAGCTTTTCTCTCATTAAAATTAAATAAATTTGATTTATTTAATTTAGCCAATTCTCTTCAATTTTGAATTAAATCATTATTTAAATTCAAAATAACTCTTTTGACACATTCCTCCATAATTAAATAATATCTCTATTATTTAATTATTTACTAGTCACCTGGAGTAAATAAATTTTATTATTTAATTTCTCCAGTAACCTCTTTGTCCGTGCCAGCCTTATCTTCCAAATTAATTCTTGACTTTTGACTTCTCATTTAATTTCGACCATTGATTGAATTATTTTATAATTCAATCTCCACCCTTCATTCTTACCTGTTGCCCTAATTTTGACCTAACCCTAATGCACATAGCAACATTCAATCTTAAGCATTGATCTTAGGGTTCTTGTCATCTTTTCATCCTGGCCACACATTCAAAATTGCAATTTTCATAAAAGGGCAATTTTGTTCTCATTTGCCTCTCTCTTCTTCTCTTGACTTCTGGCACTCTTGGTCTAGGTCAACTTGCTGTCAACTTAGGGTTATAGTCACTTACAACCATAGTCATTTTAGTCCATTGTAGGGTCATTTTATTTTCTGCAAATCCTTCAACACTTGCATAGGGCTTAGTCTTTAGTCATAGGTGCTCACATAAATCTGAGGGCGTTTTTTATTTATCTGCAAGCTAGGAGGTGTAACAAAGGTTAATCATGGAAGGTGGAGACTTAGGGTAACTTCATCCCTTTTGTCTTCACATCACTTCCTTTGTACTTTGTTATTTCATTGGAATTTTATTATTATTGTGCTAATCCCACTTAATAATTTTAGGATTTTCCCTTGATTACATTGCAGTTTTGATGTGGCCTACATGTGTTATGTGATGCTCTTTGCTTTATGTATTATGATATGTATGATGCTTAATTTATGATGCCATGTATGTCCTATGATGCCTACTTGTGATCTTTGATGCCATGATGATGCAATGCTTATTTATATGATTATGGTAATGATGTGCATGATGTATTTATGTAAAAGATGCAATGCTGATGATTATGTTAATGCAATGCTTGTGCTTATGTATATGATGTAATGCCATGTATGATGTATGTATAGACCTAATGTAATGTGTATGATCATATATGCACTTATGTTTTTGGATGTCATAGGATATTATCATGGGATGGACTAGAGAAGATGACGAAACTGATGAGGTGAGACAACCAGATGCAAGAGGAGAAGATGACAAGACCTATGAAAATGCATGTTAATCCCTAGAACAAATCCTTCACAACTTTACTGTAGGACTTTTAATATTTATTGCTCTTAATCATCATTGGAAAAACTGTTGTAATGGCCAGCAAACACCTTGATATGACATAGATTGAGGTGTGCAATGTCGTACCATTACGTAAGACAAACAGTCATAGACAAGGATGATCATGACTCATACTAAGAGCGTGATTGCCCCAGTCTTGTCATAATCAACCACAAGCAGAAGAAGACAAGGACAAATCATGCAACGTCGCTGCTTCTCTAAATCCTGTTTCCAGGACATCCTTGAGAAACTAGTGACATGATTGCCAAAATACAAAAATAAAGTCGCTATCATGATATGTCGTTGCTTTTCTAAATCCCAGGATTAGGACCTTGTTGAGAAGCTAGTAGTCATGCGTGTCAATTGTCATGCTACGTCACTGCTTCTATAAATCCTGCTGAGTGGGATCTCACTGAAAAACTAATAACATGATAAAAGATTCAAAAGACAATTGTCAAGTGTTTGCCAAGTGCATCTAGATATCCATTGTTCTGATGTCAAGATGCCATGTTTGATAAAGTCGAGATGTCCGAATGTTTAGAGTTTTGATGATCTTAAAAAATGTCGAGACTTGGTGAATTCAAGAAGGACACATCCTGAATAATGCCGATGCTGAGAGGATTTGATCCCTAATGGTCATAAGGGGTCCCTCAAAATAATGACAATGCCTAGGAAGGACACATCCTAAGGCCTAAATTACAAAGTTGATTCTTCAGAAGGACACATCTGATACTTATGTCAGGAAGAGTGATCTTTAGATGTCAAGAGGATCACTAAAAATGTCGAATGATGATGACGACACTTAGGAAGGACACATCCTAAGGTGTAAATGACAAAGTTTATCATTCAGGACTCATCTGAAGACTAAGCAAAATTTGATAGTTTGACCAGTTTCTAATGATTTGATTTGTTTTGACCGAATTTGACTTGTGTTTGACTATATGCCGATATTGCCTTGATGATATGAGATTGCATTGATGAGATTGTCATGTTGAATAAAAGATTGTTTTACTTTGTTTTAGGAGTTTTCCCATTTGGAAAATGATTGGATATTTTTGACGTGTGTGCCAGTGTAGTGCCATGAACCCTAATGGACTGACCTAGTGTGGCCTCGGAGGCTCATTGATAGATAGCCTTGCCTACATCATACACTCAGAGACCTCGTAGTTCAACATGACCAATGACTTTGTCTTGATGAGCAAAGATTGCGTCATGATTTTATTTTGACAAAACTAAAAAGACTGACCTAATGTCTCAGGGACTCAAGTATGAGTCTTGCCTACGTAGCAAATGTGCAGAGACAATGTAGTTCAGACAGATGACGAAGACTAATTTGATATGATTGACTTTGACTAGAAATTACCGTGTTTTCGTGTTCTTCGAGTGGTTTAATGATTCTATTTGTGGTTTTCTTCAGGATGTTTTATGATTTTTAGGTCTTTTTTCAAGTCATTTTGCCAATGTTTTTGTCTTTTTTTTTTCAAGACATTTTATGATCTTTTTGGTCTTTTTTCAGGACTTTTTGTGATGTTTTTGGTCTTTTTTCAGGACTTTTTGCTAATGTTTTTGTGATGTTTTTGGTCTTTTTTTCAGGACTTTTTGTGATGTTTTTGGTCTTTTTTTAGGACTTTTTTATGATGTTTTTGGTCTTTCTTTAGGACTTTTTGTGATGTTTTTTGTCTTTCTTCAGGACTTTTTGTGATTTTTTTGGTCTTTTTTTTAGGACTTTTTTTGCCAATGTTTTTGTCTTTTTTCAGGACATTTTATGATGTTTTTGGGATCGTACGTGAAATCCACTGCAGTTGCATGATAAATATTTTTCCCCCAGTCAGGTCTAAGACTTAGCCATTTGCAAAGAATATGGACGGGATGCTGTTGACTTGGTAAATGGACAGTCATCAGGACTTGATGTCAATCATTTATTCACTATGACAGGTAGGGTAGGATGCGGTGGTGAAATGGCAAACATACCTTTCATCGTAAGCCAAATTTAGACAAAGTGATAGTAGATGGCAGAGCAATGATTGATTACGCATGGCACTTGTTTGCCAAGTTTTCACCATCGTACTTGTCTAAAGTGTCTGTTTGCTAGGTTTTCACTTTTGAATGAATCATTTTTCTCTTTACTATTTTCATGATTTTTTGATTTTTTTGGTGTCACGAAGACGCCTGTTTTCCAGGTTTTCATCGGGGTGATGAATTTTAATTTTTTTAAATTTTTTTTTGTATTTTATAAGGCTTTCAGCTCCATCCTCTGATGCTATGTGTAGAACTTTCAGAGATGTAATCTGTTGATGGGCTTAGTCAACTATTCCCCATCTGGAGTTGCTAATTGATATGCACCAGAACCAAAGGAAGATATGATAATATAGGGACCCAGCTAGTTTGGTTCAAATTTTCTTGGCTTTTCTCTATTTGTTTGGTTCTTGGGGTTCTGCATGAGAACTAGGTCACCAATGTCAAACTTTCTGACCATCACCTTTTTATTATAGCTATGACAAAGGCGGTTCTGATATGCTTGTCGGTGATTCAATGAGTTTTGTCTTCTTTCTTCCAACATTTCCAACTCGTGCAAGCGTGATTGTCGGTACTCCTCGTCATTAGTTAGACCCTTCAAGGAGACTCGTAGCGAAGGAATTTTGACCTCAATGGGTAAGATGGCTTTAGTGCCAAAGACTAGGGTGAATGGGGTGGCCCCTGTAGGTGTATGAATGCTAGTTCGATAAGCCCACAGAGCAGGGTTAAGTTGTATGTGCCAGTCATGGCCAACATCATTGACAGTCTTTTTAAGAATCTTGACAATGGTTTTATTCAACGCCTCAGCTTGGCCGTTTCCTTGTGGGTAGTATTGAGATGAAAAGTGGTGTTGGATATGGAATCACTCACATAACTCACGTATGTCTTGGTTTTTGAACAGACGTCCATTGTTAGTGATGATGGATTGCGAAAGGCCATACCAACAGATGATGTAGTTAAGGATAAACTTTGATATTTGCTTGCCAGTAATATATGTCAATGGGATGGCTTCAATCCACTTTGTGAAATACTTAGTGGCAGTAATAATGAATTTATGGCCGTTGGATGAGGTTGCGTGAATCTTACCCACGAGGGTGAGTCCCCATTGAGCGAAGGGCCAAGGAGAAGTGATTGGCCGGAGTTCTTGTATTGGAGCATGGACCAAGTCACTGTGTATTTGACATTTGCGACAAGTCCTGACATATTCAATTGCATCTTTTTCCATTGTCGGCCAATAATACCCAAGTCTCGTTAGTTTCTTAGCTAGAGTAGGACCACTTGAATGAGATCCACATATGTCGTCATGTACTTCTCGTAAGGTCGTACATGCTTCTTCGGTTTCAAGACATCTAAGGATGGTATCGTTGAAACTATGGCGGTATAGGGTGTCACTGACTATGACATACCTTGCAGCTTTTCTAATGAAGGACTTCCTTTGGTTATTTGACAGGTTCGGGGGAAGGGTTTGAGACATTAGGTAGTCGTAAATGTCCTGATACCAAAGAGAGTTGGGACCAATAAGTTCGCAAACCATTTCTGACTCTAGGATATCATATGCCGGTATCAAAAGCTGTTCTACTAAAAACTCAAATTGTGACACATTTTTAGGGATGTCCAAGAGAGAACTAATAGTAGCCATTGCATCAGTTGCCTTATTCTGTACCCTAGGGATTTGTTCAAAAGAAATCAATTGAAAGTATGTCATGAAACTGTCCACCATCCTCTTGTAGGGAAGCAACTTCTCATCCTTTGTTTCATAGTCATCATTCACTTGGTTGATTACTAGTTGGGAATCCCCAAATACAAGCAATGTCTGAATTTTCCATTTAATTGCCAACTTGAGACCTGTGACTAGTGCTTCATATTCGACAATGTTATTTGTACAAGGAAAAGCGATCCTGAATGAATTAAGAATTGAATCCCCCTATGGTGTGATAAACAGGATTCCAACACCTGAGCCATGACCAGTATGAGACCCATCAAAATATAGCTTCCATGGTGATGCCGGTTCCGCATGAAAAATGGACTCATCAATAAAATCAGTTACTAATGGATGAGTGACTTGAATTGGTGCATCTGCTAGTTGATCTGCTATTACCTTCCCTTTTATTTCCTTACACTCAACATACTATATGTCATACTCGCTTAGTATCATGACCCATTTTTCCAACTGGCCTGTTAATGCTGCTCGACTTAGTAGATATTTCAATGGGTCAATCTTGGCAACCAGTTGTGTCTGATGATTGAGCATATAGTGTCTTAGTTTTTGGGATGCAAAGACAATAGTGAGGCATGCTCGTTCAATGTATGTGTAGTTCAACTCATAGCCTATCAGTGTGTGGCTGATGTAATAGATTGCTCTTTCTTTTCCTTCATGATCATTTTGGGCCAGTAATGCCCCCAGTGCTGAACTAGTAGTTGAGATGTATATAATCAATGGCTTTCCATGAATGGGAGGCATGAGGACTGGTGTTGACAGTAGGTAATCTTTGATTTTATAGAAGGCCTCTTGACATTTATTTGTCCATACAAAGGGGATGCCCTTGCGCAACAGATATTGAAATGAATGACACTTATCTGCCAATTGGGCTATGAAACATCGAATAGATTGTACTCTTCCTTGCAGAGTTCTAAGTTCACTAATCCGTTTGGGTGGAGGCATGTCTATGATTTCTTGGACCTTTTCCAGATCAACCTCTATGCCTCTTCGGGAAACTATGTACCCCAATAGTTTACCTGACGTGACCCCAAAAACACACTTCTTAGGGTTTAGCTGAACTTTGTACTCTTCCAGTCTCTTGAAAATTTTGTTGAATACCTTCAAATGATCTTTCCTTGTTGCTGATTTGTCCAATAGGTTATCTACATAATCTTCCATTATATTGTGCATCATGTCATGGAAGATCATGGTCATAGCCCTTTGATACGTGGCACCTGCATTTTTGAGACCGAAGGGCATGAAATTCCAACAGTATGTACCCCATGGGCACGTAAATGTTATTTTGTGCTGATCCTCAAGAGCAATGCAGATTTGATTATAGCCAGAGAAACCATCCATGAGGGATAGCATCTCATGTCTTGCAGTTAGGTCGACTACGATGTCAGTGTTGGGCAAAGGAATGTCATCCTTTGGACATGCTTTATTTAGGTCTCAGAAATCTGTACATACCCGAATCAGTCCATTTGGCTTTGTCACCAACACTAGGTTGGAAATCCATTCAGCATAATCTATATATCTTATGAATCTGGCATCTAGTAATTTCTTTAACTCAGCCTTGACCAATAGAGCAACTTGGGGGTGCATTTTGCGCAACTTCTGCTTGACTGGTTTAGCATTGGGTAATAGTGGCAGATGATGTAGAACCAGTTCGGGGTCCAATCCTAGCATGTCAGCGTAGGACCATGCAAAGTTGATTTTCCTTTCTACAAAGAATTTATGAAATTTTGGTTTCTCTTCATCAATCAATGATGCCGCAAATAGGACCATCTTGGGGTCTTTTACAGTTGAAATGTTATCCTCTATTTTGTCCTCAATAAGCATGGCCAATTTCTTCTATTGCACAGGGAGAAAGTCCAGTCCTCCATCTTTGGGCACCTCAGAGAGGTTTTCAACCATAGATTCATCCTTTATTTTTACTATTTTATCGTCAAGAGGTGCCTTTCAGTTTTCACCTAGAGATGTTTCATTTTTTACATTATTTTTACTTTTGCGACTAGAGGACTGGACAGCCTTGCCGAAGTATGCCATGTAGTCTAAATTAATGGAAAATATGGATTTGTGGTCCCCACTAGGTATGCCTTCTCATAATCCCATGAATTTAGCTATTTCCTCATCATTATGAAATGTGTCCAGAACTGGCGGTCCTTGTTGGTCCCAATCGACGAATTTAGGGTACACTAAAGAAATGCCATCATCAAGGTTAGTGAATTGGGGTGAGGATGCAGATAGCATGTAGATGGACTCTGTGACATTGTAGATGAGGTTATCATCATCCAACTCTACATTGGACTCTATCCAATATTCTCCTTCACTAGTGTCATATTCATTGTCAAAATAAGGAGTAAAGGCTTTGAAATCCTGGTTATCAATGTCGTCTGACACTTCGGATAGATTAGACTAAGGGGGTTCAGATGATGGTTGTTGTGTGTCCTGGGAAGTGGTAGTAGGACTTTGACTATTTGGTGCTTGTTCAATTTTGAATGTTTGCCAAAATCATTGTTCAGAGGTCAGTTCCCCTGGTTCAACAAACAAATCATCAAGACAACAGTCACTGAGGGATCATTCTGAGCCAAATTCCCACTCATGGGAGTTTGTTTCGGTGAGGGTTTCCCTAGTAGTCTTGACATAGTCAGAAGCATGTACTCGCTCATTTGAAAGTCCAGAGGTACGCCGATCATCATTAGCAAGTGATCCAAACCCTAATCCAAGATACTTCAGAATTTGAAAAGTTTCTATGGGTTCCCTTCGGCCTGTTTTGTCTTTTCCTAGGTCAGTAGTACCATCATAGCCTTTAGCCTTCATGAAGTCATAACCTTTTCCATACATTTGAATTGGTAATGGGGGTAATGTGATAGTATCTTTATAGATCCATCCTGTGATGTCAGCAAGGTCTTCCTCACTCATGTCTCTCCACTTGATAAAAACTGTATTCGGTGGAACTTTGAAGGTTTCTTGAGGTTCCATTCTGAAACATGGCTGACCATATATCTTCGGAGGAGTAGGTATTGTAGTTATGCTATATGCTATATTTAGTTTAAACTCTCTATAGCAGAGGTCCTAGATTTTGACAGTTTATTCAGTCTCAGTGCTAGTGGAAGGTGGTGGTATGGCGGAAGGTGTGGATGGAGTGGATGTGGAAGATGACGTGAGTGTGGAAGGGTCAATGTACTTGGATGACGAGGAGCCAGGTGCTTCTCGGTTAATAGGTACTCAGTTTTCAGAGATACCCCTTAAGTTGGTACAATATTGGAAAGGGTCGGGATCTCCGTATATGGTTATTTTTGTACCGTCAAATGGAAACTTGAGGCATTGGTGGTATGTAGACAGAATGGCTTTTAAAGCGTGAATCCATGGATGGCCAAGTAAGATGTTATATGGTAGTTCCAAATCTAGGACCTGGCAGGTTGTGTCTACAATGACCGGTCCCACTCTAATAGGGAGAGAGATAACACCCCGTGAAGAGTGTTCCTCGTCATCGTAAGCTTTGATCACTATACTTTTTGTTGGATCTACGCACGCATCAGAGAACCCTAGAGCTTTAACCAATTTGAGGGAGCATATATTCAACCCTGCTCTGCCATCTACTAAAACCCATCTAACTTTGTGCTTATGGATAAAAGTTTCTATGTGTAGTGCGTCATTGTGGTTGGTTTTATGTGATGAGTAGTCTTGATCCGAGAAGGTGACATGGTGTGGTGTGGTGAGATATCCCACCATAGTTTCAAACTAATTGACATCGATGTCCTTAGGGATCGATGACTCTAAGAGGGTTTTTTCTATGATTTCTTTGTGCACGGGAGAAATACGCAGTAGGGTCTTTCCTAGTTGGTCAATGAGGTTGAACTGACTCTTGGGTTTCCACTGTTGTGGGGTTAAGGTAGGTTTGGGCTGTTTAGCCGATGTAGCAGGTTGTGATTGTTTAGCAGATGGGCCCAGTATAGTGATTTTGGCTTGTCTAGGGAGAGGTGGACCGGCTATAGTGATCTTGCCACTGCGAGTAGTAGCATTACACTAGGGTGCTCTCTTGACCATAATGGTATTGATTTATTCATCTTCGGTTCATACATTGTTTATGGTAGGTCCACCAAAATAGTCGTACTTGACTCGGGAAAAGTTAGCTTGATTCTGCAGACCTAAAGTGGATGCATTGAGAGAACCATGATCCTGCAGTGGATTCTTGTGGATAGTATGATCTGCATTGGAGGTAAATTGTGAACCACCTACTTCAATGGTATGATTTTTGATAAGGTCTTGTATGATGTTTTTCAATTGTCGACAGTTAGAGGTTGTATGTCCTTTTGCTCTATAGTATTCGTAAATTGCATTGTCATTCCACCATGCTGGTTTGAATTGTCTTGGGTCATAAGGTTTTATTTCTGGAAGTGTGATGACCCCATGCTGGATGCATTTCTTAAGGACTTCTTCAATGGGTTCACCCAAATGGGTGTATGTGTGACCCCTAGGAAATTGTCTCATTTGATGATATTGTCCTTGACTGTTTTGACCACTTTGGTTGTTTGAAGTATTGGGAGGAGGTGTCAATGTCGTTGTTGGTCTATTTTGTTGTTGAACCCCCTTTAGGGCCAATACGAGACCTACAGTGTTTGCAGTCTTGGCATCAAAAACACCATCAGTTGTAACATGCTTATTCTTGACCCAATATTTGTTTTTGTCAGCGGGTGGGTTGGTGTTCATGTTTTTGGAACCATATCTCAATTCTCCCTTTGTGATAAGGGCTTTCTCAATTTGGACTCCTTTTTCGACCAATTCTATGAAGTTTGTACAACAATGTATTTGCAATGCGAATTTTAGGGGCCCTAGAAGTGTTTGGATGAACATGTCAACTTTTTCCCTTTCAGGAATGTCAATGTGACATTGACTAGCAAGGCTTCTCCATTTTTGAAAGAAAGGAATAAATGTCTCATCAGAGTCTTCTTGCATGAGATTGCACAAGCTAGTGATAGAGGTATCCATGTCAATGTTGTATGTGTAATTTCTTATGAATTTTCATTTGAGCTCATCCCATGTCTGGATATCTTTTTGCGTTGAAAACCATTCAAGGGCTTGACCCGCCAAACTTTTGGAAAAAGTCTCATCAAGTATGTTGGTTCGTAGGCAATATCCATATAGTTGGTTGCGAACTCGTGAACATGTTCAATGGGATTTGTATTGCCTCTATATTTTGTGAAGTTGGGTGACACGTATCCTGGCAGAAATGAAAACATATATAAACTCGTGTCAAATGGGTATACATCCAGGTCATACAATATTTCTGATTTCTTGCCTGAAATATACATGTTTTGCATGGTTTTCTCCATATCCCTCATTCTTTCTTTGAGTTCATCTATGGTAGGGTCGTTTACATTTCCATATGTTGGATTGCCTAGTACACCATGTGTTCCTATCTGGTGTGCATGAATGTTGGTGTATTGCGGTGGTACTGATTGTTACGGTACGTACGACGCGTGTTGTTGGTATTGGAAGTTATGATTTGGTGCCTGTTGATGAGTATGAATGTTGGATGAGTATGTTGGTATGTGTCTCCTAGCCATGTGTGTCGTTACTTGGGGGATGTTGTGACTATGAATGTTATGGTGTATTGATGATGTCATGGGTTGTGTTATTTGGCCACCTTGTGTAAATTGTTGGTTTTGTACAAGGGGGACGTTTGTGTTTGTACCTTGGGAGGCAATGACATTTGACTGTGTCATCGTGTTAACGTTTTGTTGTTGTCCTTGGATAAAGATACATCCTGTGGCTCCTCTCGTAGGATTTTGTGAAATACTACTAAACGGATTAGTCGAAGTTTTGTTCATGGTAGTAGATAGAGTTGTCAAGGGGGGATTGTGGTGACTTGATGATGTCCCTGTGGTATTTACTATTGCTTTAAAAAGAGGATTGGAATAATTTTCCCATGTTGTCGAGGAGCCAAGAGTGGTTCCATCCGATTGGGGTAGTGTTGTGGATGTTGTGGGTGATTGTGATCCCCCAATAGATGTGGTATTTATTGTGTTGGAAATGTTTGGGATCTTGGGAGTGGTATTTATTGTCGTTGTGGTCTCAAAGGAAGTATTGCTCCTAGTATCTAAAAGTTGACCACTATGTGACATGTTATTTGCATTGTTGGCATTAGGGTCATGAAGTTTCAAATTTAGCGTGTTAATGTCAAATCCTTGTGGTAACCTAGCTCCTTCACTCAAGAGCATAGCTACGAATCTATCTCTATCCTGACGAGCTATTGTTTCAGCAAGCTGATAGACCTTTAGGTCTTGTGTCAATGCCTCTATGTTTTCCTGAAGTAATTGACCATTTTCATCTCTTTGCAAGTAGAGTTTGAATGTACTGTTTCATGAGGATTGTGTTGTCACTAGAGGTTGATTGTCCAGATTGGAAAATGGATTGTACAAGGTCTAGTTTGAGTCATGTGGAGGATTGTTGACAGAAAATGGGGGGTCTTGACTAAAGTTTTCCATTTGTCTCTTTTGTTTTTGAAGTCTGGTTTCAACCATAAATGAGATTGCTCAAATGGGAATGACGACTAAATGCAAGTATGACAGTATGTGAAGTCTAAGTTCAGAATGACACCTAGAATGACTAATGTTTTGGATTTTCATCAATAAGGTATGTAATGTGTATGCAATGTAAGACAAGGTTATCTAAGCACTTCTAAGCTCGAACTTTGTTTTCAATTTTGACTGCTAAGGGACTTTGTTGGAAATGACAAATTGACAAGGTCTAAATGATGAGTGAATCTTCCTAACTAGACTTTTGAGTTGGAAGGATCTCACAAAAGAGGACAATGACTAAAAGTGTGGTTTGATAACTTAGTCCAAAAGAGCCTAATTTCAAAAACAATGACTTTGCAAAGTGTGTTTAAGATTTACCTAATCCTAAGTATGCAAGTATGAGCCTAGGGACAACGTAATGTTGAATGCATAAAACTAAAAGGAATGAGGTATGAAACCTATGGTAACTAATGCAAGCTAATAGACTAGACTTTGACCAATTTCAAGTTAGGTTTCTGACAAAATCTTCTTGATGACAGTATTTGACAAATGGTTGACAATTTGAAGACCTCAGGTTTTGACTGTGAAGTTTAAAATTTTGACAGGAAAATGCGTCACAGTTTAGCAAATGCGGTTCAGTTTTTCAATTGCAACTTTTGGACTTCGAAATGCAACTTGATTTGTCAGATGCGTCGTGACACCTATAGATGTGGTGTTCTAAATGACAAATGTGGTTTAACTGAGCGATTGTGTTGCAAAAAATCACTTGCAGTTTGATAGATGACAGTTTTGTTTCAAAGTGATTTTCTTGTTGTTTTATGGAAAGTTTGATCTGTTTGGTCAATGTTTTGTTTTGAACTGTGGTAAAACTAGAAAGAACTTGACAAACACAACATTTTAAGAGTAACCAAACACACATAAGATAAGCACAATCCTAGAAAGGCTAATAGGCCACGGGTTTGTATACTTGGTATAGCCCACTGATATACCCCGGATTAGTGATAAACACCTTTCCTTCTCGAGAGCAGATAGCTTAGAATTTTGGTGGCATTGGCTCCCCTCTACAGCTCATTAACATCATTCGAGCACACCAAATTCGAATTCTTTGGGTAGTGACATCCTAAGAATTGCTATCTCTACTCAAGGGGATCAGTAGTGAGTGTCTTCAGGCATGATACTGTACCCTACACTATACCAAGCAACGGCCGATAGAATGGTTGGTCACTAAAACAGTAGGTTTTTAATTCAGGCATTTCGTTCGTGGGGCGAGATCCATGCGGTGAGAGTCCCCTTTCAGATCCATCTCGTCGGAACCCTGCTCGTGATTCTTGGGCTTTCCCCAAGAACCCACTTTTATATACCGGCTGGAAGTCCCTCGGTGTTAGGGTGCTACCGGTCTGAGTCGTCCTGGGGTGAGTACTTTTTCCCACTAGAACAGACCCAAGTTATAGAGTCAATAACTGTTTCTCTTACACCCAGGATCGCACAAATGCGCAAGGGGAGAGGATACTCCAATATACCGAATTGTGAAGGGTAATTAACAGATAAAGATGGGTCTAGTTTTTTGATCACGATATTTTCACCAAGTGAGAGCATACTCCCCTACCATCTTGCAAGCACAATCAATCATAGAAGACATGAGTTCTTTTTATAGGAACCAAATTCAAATGTTTGCTACTCTACAAAAAACAAGCACAACGTTTGTATTCCTTCTTTGACATGTGAATCTGCAAATAATGAATTAGTAGTCTCTTTAAGCAATGGTCTTCGACACACTAATGGGGATCACCACACGCTACAAGAAAATATTAGAAACACAAAAAAAATCTAATCTAGTTAACATGTAGGAATAAAAACATAGAAAAAAAAAAAGAAAACCAGAAAGACCCAAAAATCCAAAAATCAGAATGGCAAAACTAACAGAAAATTTTACCAGACAGATGTGACTTGACAGGGCATATGTGTCGTTCTAGTTGTCAAATGTGGCATGTAGGATCGAATGCGTCGTTCTAATTGTCAAATGCGGTGCTTATGTCAGCAGATGCGTCGTGACGCATCGGATGCATCCCGATGTTTTAAAAAGCATTTTCATCCTAGCATAACTAATACATTTAATTATGTCCTTGGTCCACATTCGACTATTGATTAAATAGTTCATAATTATTTAATTAATTCATGTCCTTTGATTCTTCATGATTATTAAATAAATAAATTTTATTTATTTATTAAATACGTCATTAATTGTCTAAGTCTTCCTTCAATTAAATAAATTTCTTAATTTATTTAATTTCCCTTTCGGCATTTAATTCTTCCCGATTATTAAATAAATGAATTATATTTATTTATTTAATACGTCACTGATTGTCTTAATTAAATAAATTGATTAATTTATTTAATTAGTTAGTCTTATCTGCTAAATTAAATAATTAACTTTAATTATTTAATGGCCAATTAATATTCTTCTCATTTTAAATAAATTAAATTATTTAAAATGTCATCACAATCTTAACTGTCAGTCCCTTTTGGTAAATAATCTGAGAAAGATTATTTATTGTCTCATAAAATCCATAATTTGAATTAATTTAATTCAAATTAGTAACTAATCTTCCAAAAATCAAGTAATCGGGCATATTCTTGATTTTCCAAATCTGATCTTTAGTCCAAATCTTATCTCTTTGATTTTTTGAATCTTGCAAATCAGGCAATCTTATCTTCTTGATTTTTTAAAAATCTTTATTTTCTAATTAATTTGTCTCATTTATTCTCCACCGTCGATCTGATTATCTGAGATATTATTTTGACCGTTCGATTAAGGATTTTTCCCTAACCCTAATTAGGGATTGTCAAATTAAATCTTGTTCTTTCGTTTTAGGTTCTTGTCATCAATTAATCTCATCCGTGCTCTCAAAATTGTGTTTTCTATAAAAGACAATTTTGCTCATAATTTCGGGATCCGACAACTTCATTTTTAATATAGGCATTATAATCATTTTAGTATTGTTTTCATATTGTCATAGACATAGGCATTATTCTATCAAATCCTTCAACATTTGCATAGGACTTGGACATTACTTTAGGTTGCTCAATTCAAAATTTGAGGGCTCATTGACTTGCTGCAAACTAGGTGTAACGAAGGTCAACCATGGAAGATGAAGATTTTTGGTAACATTGTTCCTTTTATTTTCATTTTATTTCCTTTATGCTTCGTTATTTCATTGGATTTTAGTGTTATTGATCTAACCATCTAACAAATCTAATTTTCCATTGATTACATTGGTGAACCCGACGTGATTGGACAAATAAAAAACTATTTTTGGAGTTGGTTTCTTCTTGTTGCAGGGCTTGTTTGGTTTTTGTTGCAGGTTTGACATCATTGTGGACAAAGCCAAAGATTCAACCATAACTTTCAAACAGCTATGTATTTTCTCATGAATTTTTTTTTGCAACTTGGGGACAACATCAGGCACCTTCACTCCAAAAATCAGATTTTTTGGATTGGTTTTTCATTTAAAAAAATAATAATAATTTCGGGAGAAAATAATTGAATTTTTTAGATATTTTTAGATTTCTGGAAATATTTTTGAATTTTAGCAGGGGAATACTCTTTAGTTTTTAAATTTGGATGTGCAATTATTAGTCAAAAAATAGATTGTTGGAAATTGGGGTTTAACAAAGATTGGCTTATATCTCTTCAATGGTTGTAGATCTGATCACAATTTTTTTTTTCAGATTTTGGATGATATCAGACAACTTCAGTAAAAAAATCAGAATTTTTAGAGCTGGTTTGTATTTTCTATAATTTTTTTATGATTGTTCATAAAAAAATAATTTCAGGTGCAAAACAACAAATTTTTCTAATTTATTTAATTTTTTGGAAACCTGTTGAGATTTTAGATAGAATTTATTCTCTGTATTTTAAATTTTACTATCAAAATTTTTTCTAAAAATCAGATTTGTTGTGACTAGCTAACTCTCTAATAGTTGTGACTAATCTTCGTTTATAGCGTGTGGCGGTTACTATTCGTGTGTCGAAGACCATTGTATAAGGAACTAATAATCTTTTTTTTGCAGGTTTGAATGTCGAAGACAAGATAAACAAACATTGTGCTTGTTTTTCTTTCATAGATTAGCAAACATTTGATTTTGGTACATATAAAAAGAACACATGTCTTCTTTGTTTGATTGTGCTTGCAAGATGGTAGGTGAGTATGCTCTCACTTGGTGAAAACCTCGTGATCAGAAAACTAGACCCATCTTTATTTGTTAATTACCCTTCATGATTTGGTATATCGGAGTATCCTCTCCCCTTACGCATTCGTGCGATCCTGGGTGTAAGAGAAACGGTTACTGACTCTAGAACTTGGGCCTATTCTGGTGGAAAAAGGTACTCACCCTAGGATGACTTAGACTGGTAGCACCCTGACACCGAGGGACTTCTAGCCAGTATATAAAAGTGGGTTCTTGGGGAAAGCCCAAGAATCACGAGTGTGGTTCCGATGAGATGGATCCGAAAGGGGACTCTCACCGCATGGATCATGCCCCACGAATGGAATGCCCGAATCAAAAACTTATTGTCTTAGTGTCCAACCGTTCTTTGTCCCTTGCTTGGTATAGTGCAGGGTATAGTATCATGCCCGAAGACACTCACTACTGATCCCCTTGAGTAGAGATAGCAATTCTTGGGAAGTCACTACCCAAGAATCCGAATTTGGTGTGCTCGAATGACATTAATGAGCCGTGGAGGGGAGCCAATGCCACTAAAATTCTAAGCTATCCGCTCTCGAGAAGGAAAGGTGTTTATCACCAATCTGGGGTATATCAGTGGGCTATACCAAGTATACAAACCCTTGGCCTATTGGCCTTTTAGGATTGTGCTTGTCTTATGTGTGATTGCTTACATTCAAAACACTGTGTTTGTCAAGTGCTTTCTAGTTTCATCACAGTTCTAAACAAAAAATTCAACACTAAAAGGTCAAATTTTCAACATTTCTATTTTTCAAACACAGACTTAGAAAATCAATTTACTGTCCTCAACAAGTCTCTGTAAAAAATTATCCTAAAATTGCTCAAAGGTTGCACTATTTTTCCATCATCTTGCATTGGAACCTTTAGGTATAGATTTTTCAATTGTCATTTCAGCCCTTAGGTGTCATAGTCATAGTCTTTTGACATTAGTTTGACCATAGGTTGTCATCTTCCATACCTTGGTTTAGGTTAACCTTGTCATACTTTGCAAAATATTTACTTTCAAAATTTGATTACCCTTGGACTGTGTCATCATTCTCCTAGTCATTGTCCTTTTGGTGAAATTTTTCCAACTCATTAGTCTAGTTCAGAAAATTCACTTGTCCTTTGTCATCCTTGTCATTTTCAAGTCCATTGGTATTTCCAATTAGAAAGAAATGATTGCGCTTAGAGTACTTAGGTACTTCCTTTTTCCAAGTCACATTAGTCCTAGTTTGTATCTTGCATACCCTATTCTAAAAATACAAAAATACTTGTCATCTTAAATCTTGCATTGGTAAACTTTGAGTCAACATTGTCATTTTAGGTCATCATCACTTTCTTGCATTGTCATCCTTTATTCCAAAAATATAAAAAAATTAGTGACATAACTTGTCATCTTAGTCTTCATTGTCCTTTGGCATTAGTCATTTTCTTTAGACAACATTGTCATATTGCATCCCTTATTGTCAAAAATCCAAAAACATAGTCTTGCATTGCCATCCTTTATCCAAAAAAAAAAAATCTGAAAAACATAGGCTAGTGTCAATCTTGCATTTAGTTGTCATTCTCATCATTCTCATTTGAGCAATTCCCTTCTATGGTTGAGACTAGGCTTCAAAGACAACAACAACAAATGGCAAACTTTGGACAAGTTTCCAATCCCAACATCGACAATAACACTTATGACACAAGCCGACATTGGAATTTTTCCAATCCATTCCACAACATGAACATGCAATCTTCCATGAACATGCCATCTTCATCACAAAAAATTTATGAACCATTCATACTAAGAGACCAAAATGGACAAGTATGTTGGAAAGACATAGAAGCTGCAACACAAAATCCTGATATATTCTCCTTTGTAAAAAAATAAGTCTTACATGACCCTCAAAGGTATCTAGCCATGCTTTTGGATGAAGGGGCTATGTTACCACAAGGCTTTGACATAAATACTTTTCCACCATCTATCTACCCTCACAATCAACAGTCACTTGACACAAATCCTACCATTAATTCACAACAAACATCCACTTATCACCCTTATCCTAACCTTGACAAGGGAAGCCAATTGTCCAATAGTCCATTCCAAACCTCCATGTCATATTCTAACCCTTCACCTATTAATCCCATCCAAGTCTACATCCCTTATCAACCATCTACCAACTCATGTTAAGTCCCCACATCATACCATACTAATCCAGTCCAAGTCTCCATGTCCTATTTCAATCAACCTTACACCAATCCAGTTGAAGTCTCCATGTCATATCCTTGTCCTTCAATAGTTAATCCAGTCCAAGACTCCATGGCATATCCAACCCAAGTCTCCATGTCCTATGCTAGTCCTTCATCCATTAATCATTTTCAAGTCATCCCCTCACAAGCCACATCTAATCATGAAAATTATGTCATTACTCAAAGTCACATCCCATCATCTACACTTGAGGATACATGTCAAAATGAAAGCCCAAAGAATGACCTTATAATGTCCCCCTCATGTCAAGAACAAGGTAGTTCATCCAATGACCCTATCTTTCAGTCCATCCATGAAGTCCTTCAAGACAATCATGACATCCAGAACACATCTCTACTTGACAACGGCTCTATTTTCGACTATATAATCCATGACAACCCCATCTTCGAGCAAGACCCTACCATTGACCAAGAAGTCCAAAATGATCCACTCCTTGACCTTTACACCATTCATGATCAAACACTTGATGACCCTATACAAGCCTCGACTATTGACACTTTCCTTCATGGGACACATAGACGATATTCCTCCAGAACAAGAATCTTCCACTAGGGACATGCTTGCATATGATCAAGCTATAGCTAAAATCATTGGACTCTATGACACTAAACATAATGATGGCTTTGACATTGACTTGGAAGTACCAACAAAATCATCTGAACTTGACATGTCACAAGATCAGACCAAAGATATCAGTCAGGACTATGTCAAACAAGAAAATGAAGCTAAGACACTTTATCAACTAGGGTCATCTATCTTTGTCAGAGTAGGCTTTCTTGCAGATGAAAATATTACAAGTGACAGTATCCATAGAAATCATGATGGGTTAGCATCTTGCTTTCAAAACAATAAATACTCTATCGCAAATAGAAACTGTCAAAGCATGCAATATCAAGGCAAAGGACTAGGCATACACAAGCAAGGAATTCTAGAACCAATACAACTTCAGGAAAATTATAGACATCAAGGTCTTGGCTATTCTTTAGACAACAAATCAAACGATGTTAATGGTACCTACCTCCTCGTTACTGGGGGCAACCTTGTCAGATACAAATGTCAAAATGGAGTCCATGAGAAATCCTTGTCATAAGATTGCTGCCAACACCCCCTCCACCCACACCATGAACCATCATTCTATCATGAATCAACCTCCCCTTTGGGACCAACAAAAAAAAAATTCTTACAAATCAAAAGATCAAAATCAAATGTCCAAGGCCATTGAATCAAACAAAAGGAAAAGTGGACAAATGAAATTAAAATGGATCCCAAAGAAAGATGGATCAAACAAAGACACCAAGTGAAATACAAAAGTCAATCACAATGTGGAGCCACAAGACAAGAGGACTCCCACATATAACACATGTCCACCTCCTTCAAAATGGTCATCAATAAAGACATATAAAAGTGTTGGTTCCAAACACCATCCCTCCAAAATCCATCATCCACCATCCCAAGTTTGGAAAATAAAAAGTGATTCGTCCAAACGTCCAAACAACCTTTCCATGTCCACCATCATCTGTCATAATCCTACATCTCACCTAAAGTCCAAAAATTCCACGTCACAAATCCGTCACATCTTGGCAGCAACTCTTTACCGCAAGGACTCTCATGGCACTCTATCGCGATGTGCGTATTTTGATAAGGCCAACTCTAGTATTAGAAAGGATCACAATGACATTGATCAGTTGTATACAAGTGCTACGATCCTGACAAGACAACTCCTTCAACAAGGTCATTATTGGCATATCATGGCACTAGTCTCTACATCGGCACCGTCAGTGGATTCAGAATAGTCAGTGGTTATCTAAAGCATCCAGGCTATCCACAAAATTAGAAATACAAAAAAAATTAAAAAACTAAAAAATCATCACTCTGATGAAAACTTGGCAAACAGGCGTCTTGGTGACACTAAAAAAATCAAAAAGTCAAGAAAATAGTAAAGAGAAAAATTTCATCCAATGGTGAAAACCTGGAAAACAGGCGCCCTAGATAAGTACCATGATGAAAACCTGGCAAACAGGCGTCATGTGTAAAATAAATGGTTTATGTGGACTCTTACACTTGGGGGCAAGTCGTCTCATTTCCCATGCCTTCCTCATGAAATTGACATCCATCTAAGCCCTATCATTTCTGTCCATTTTCCCACTTACCTCAGTCTTGACATAAAACTGACACACATAAATCATGCTTTGGGAAAACTCTTGACATGTCTATCCTTCGGTCATACACAATTCACGAAACATCATGTCATCGACCATCATAGTCTTATTGTCCTTATATGGCATAGTCCTTGAAAATCATATAACATTCCCTTAGTCTCATGTCTCCTGTCTTTTACCAAGGCCACCTCTCATCCTTTCATGTATGTCACCTATCTTGGCTTTCCCTTGTCAAATGGTCTACGGAAACTCCATCATCCCATCTAGCCCTAACCAAGTCATTCCAAATGCAATGAGTCCAATTCATATAAGCACATTATCCAAAACAATACTTGACTTTGTTCTTGGCCCTGGCTGTAGACCTCGATACTTTAGTCACATTATCGCCGTTGTCCTCACATTGTTTCGGGATGTGTCCTTCCCATGTCAAACAACGTTGTCATCACTTATTAATTGGTATTCAGCTTGACTAGGGGCACAATCATGTTTCTCCTTGGATTCTCATGTGTAGGAATCAGTCATATGCATTTGTCACGATCCTCTTAAATGTCAAAAGACAAAAACATCATAAAATGTTCTAAAAAAAGACAAAAACATCACAAAATGTCCTGAAGAAAGACAAAAAAATCATAAAATGTCCCGAAGAATGACCAAAAACATCATAAAATGTCCTAAAAAAAGAAAAAAAAATGATAAAACATCCTAAAGAAAAACCCAAAAACATCCAAATCAATGTCAAAATCCTAAAAATGGAGTCAAAGTCAGTCATGTTAGTCAGTCCATGTCATTGTTGAACTACATTGTCTTTGTGCATTTGCTATGTAGGCAAGGCCATCAGTCGATGAGTCCCTGAGACATTAGGTTAGTCCTTTTAGGTAGGTCCAAATAAAATCATGGCATTTGTCACAATCGTCACATCGGTCAAATACGTCAAACATAGTCAAACTCGGACACAAGACAATCATTCAAAACATCAATATCGAAATTGGTCAAAATTAGACAACACAATCCAATCAATCATACAGTCAACATTAGTCAACTTGCCAAAACATATTACTCAAAACAATGCCAGTCTCGTCACTCTTTGGCCCTCTTCAAGATGTGTCCTTCTTGGAGTTAGACCTTGTCAAAATGTCCTTTTCCTTTTTAGGATATGTCCTTCCTGATAATAGGCCCTGTCAAACTGTCAACACTGTCAAATTGGAAAAGCTCTTAAACTATCAAAACTGTCAAACTGACAAGAAATCAATTTTTGGAAAACAAACATTGGCAAACAAAATTAAATGGGTGTTAATTTTTCTGGTCTATCTTGTCTTATATTTTGACTATCTTAGCTATTTTGTCTTATATTTTTACTGTCTTGTCCTTTTGGTCATGTTACTAGCTACCTCGAGGATGTCCCATGAAGGATTTAGAGGTGCGATGACGTCTCCTAGCCTATTTTATTTTCTTTGACTGCTATCTATGGATTGTCTTGACAAAAAGACTAGGGCAACTTCACCCTTAGTATGAGTTACAACATTCCTTGTCTGTGACTATCTATTTGTCAAGTAGATGACCTTGCACACCTTGGTCTACGTCATATCATGGTGTTTATTGTCCATTTGTGTCATTTTTACTGCCCAATGATGATTAATAGCAATAAATATTAAAGTCCTATGGCAATGTTTTGAAGGATTTGGTCTAGGAACTAACATGCATCTCCTTTAGTCTTGTCATCTTCTCTCACTCATCTCATATAGGAATTGCATCCATATCATCATCCATATCTTTTGCAATAACATTTCTTTGTCTCTTCATATTCTAGTCTTCTTATTAATTTTGAGAGCACACCCATGTTCTTGGATCCTGTCTATCCTCTCGAGGGGGCATATCGCAACCCTCCTCGTCATTCTTCCTCATCTTATTTTGCACTGGGGCATTTTTTGACTTATTTCTTTGTCACAATGAGACAAACAACATTATGACAAAGATGGGCAAAATGTAGACACCTACTAATGACCTAGGCTTGCAAGCTTCATTTTTACCACTTTCGTCCTATCATAACTAATACATTTAATTATGCCCTTGGTCCACATTCGACTATTGATTAAATAGTTCATAATTATTTAATTAATTCATATCATTTGATTCTTCATGATTATTAAATAAATAAATTTTATTTATTTGTTAAATATGTCATTAATTGTCTAAGTCTTCCTTTAATTAAATAAATTTCTTAATTTATTTAATTTCCCTTTCGGCATTTAATTCTTCCCGATTATTAAATAAATGAATTATATTTATTTATTTAATATGTCACTGATTGTCTTAATTAAATAAATTGATTAATTTATTTAATTATTTAGTCTTATATGCTAAATTAAATAATTAAAATTTAATTATTTAATGGCCAATTAATATTCTTCTCATTTTAAATAAATTAAATTATTTAAAATGTCATCATCTTCTTAATCAATCCCTTTTAGTAAATAATCTGAAAAAGATTATTTATTATCTCATAAAATCATAATTTGAATTAATTTAATTCAAATTAGTAATAATCTTCAAAAATCAAGTAATGGGCAGATTTTGATTTTCCAAATCGATCTTCAGTCCAAATCTTATCTCTTTTGATTTTTCGAATCTTGCAAATCGTGAATCTTATCTTTGATTTTTTAAAAATCTTTATTTTCTAATTAATTTGTCTCATTTATTCTCCATCGTCGATCCGATTATCTGAGATATTATTTTGACCGTTCGATTAAGGATTTTTCCCTAACCCTGATTAGGGATTGTCAAATTAAATCTTGTCCTTTCATTTTAGGTTCTTGTCATCAATTAATCTCATCCGTCCGCTCAAAATTGTGTTTTCTATAAAATACAATTTTGCTCATAATTTCAGGATCCGACAACTTCATTTTTAATATAGACATTATAGTCATTTTAGTATTTTTTCATATTCTCATAGACATAGGCATTATTCTATCAAATCCTTCAACATTTGCATAGGACTTGGACATTACTTTAGGTTGCTCAATTCAAAATTTGAGGGCTTCTTTGACTTGCTGCAAACTAGGTGTAACGAAGGTCAACCATGGAAGATGAAGATTTCTGGTAACATTGTTCCTTTTATTTTCATTTTATTTCATTTGTGCTTCGTTATTTCATTGGATTTTGGTGTTATTGATCTAACCATCTAACAAATCTAATTTTCCATTGATTATAGTAGTTTATTATGCTAATAAGATCATTTATAAATTATTATAAAATAGACATAATTCCAAATTATTGGAACATTCTTAAAATTATTCATAGTTATGGCTATTATTATTCTTGGAAAATAATTAAATGATTATGTGAATATTGAAAATTGACATGTTTATGACTCAAAGTTACAAGGTATTAAAATAGTTATATTACATTATGGTTTGATAAATAACTTTTCCTTTTGGTGTTATGTGAGTGTAATAGGAAAACATAGACACTCTCTTTTTACAAAGAGAGTGTTGATGTGAATAAGGTGTTTTACCCAACTAGTTCACTTAGTAGGTCCTCCTCACATGTTAAGTTTACTTAGGTCCTAAGAATATTTTTAAAAGTCTTAGTTGTCATTAGACCTTATCTTATCTTATCCTAAGTCATTTAGTTCTTGTGTACTAGGTCATTTTTTTTTTTTTATGTTAGTTATCTCATGTCATAGGATTAAGACACTTGTCATGATCTATTCTAATTGTAGTGTCCCTTCGATTGTTGCACTTTTATTTAGTTTGATTTTGTTTGGTTGATAGTAGTTTTAGTTATTGATGATACATTATCTATACATTGTTGATTATCTGATTATATTGTGTGGCGATATTATGATAAACATTATGTGTGTTATGGTTTTATGTTGTTTCGGAGTATTAGTGTGTTTATGATGATGTATCTAGTGTTGTTTATGATGTAGTATTGTATTTTAGTCTTGGTGAAGGAGACAATGTAGCATAACTTACTCATGAGTATCCTACTACGTTGCGACTCTCTTTCACGATGTGCTATTGGTTTATGCAAATATGTTTGACAATGTTGTTTAATGCAATTTGTAGGTACTGGGCATCGACTCCACCTACTTTTTCAGGTTTGAGCATGCCATGACCCAATGGAAACATGTTGTTTTAGAGATAATGTCAAGTCCTTCTTTGGCCATTGTTCCTTTAGAGGATGATTATTTGTGTTGTCACTTGTCATTGTGAGGTCGTTTGAATATAATTGTGTCATTCATGTTTGTGTTATGTTTGTGTATCATTTAATTAGTTAAATGGTTTATTTATTAATTTATTTGATTTAATGTAATTTTATTTAAATGTTAAATTAAAATATAGGTGTTTAATTAATTTAATAAGCAAATTGGAATTATTGTTTGGAAAGATTTTTTTAATTTGATTTATTAAATTGAATTAAACATAATATTTATTTAATATATTTGTTAATTTTAATGCGCAAAATTAAATAAATGTTTGAAAATTAGATATTTTAAAAGAGTTTGTTTTAACAAGTTATAAATATCAATTTGGAGTTAGAATTTTGATTTGAAGTTAGAAATTGTGATCTTGAGTAAATTGTTTAAGTTGGAACTAATTGATCAATCTTGATTGCATGTCGATTGTCCATTAAGTCTTATGACTTTGAGTTAATTGAAAATGAATTAAAAAGCTTTGGGTTGCACAAATATGATTCACGACAATTTTTCTGAGAAGGTTTTGCATGGCTGGAAAAAGTTTATTTACAATATTTTTGTTTTTGAAAGCTCTATGAAAAGGAATTTGGAAGAATTTTTGTGATTTGATTGTGGATTGGGTCTGAAGATCATGATATTCAAAGTTAGTTGAAAATCCAAAATTCTTCTTTGAATCTTTGATTGAGTAAGTAGGATTTAATAGGTTCCTTTCTTTTCTATTTGATTTTAAGTCTTAAAGATTAAATGTATGAATGTTATGTATGAAATTAGCTTGCTCTAGAAAAAACATTTTTTTGATTTGATTAGGAGTTAGGAATTAGTAGGGATTGCCAAGGTAAATCAGAATGAGAGTCGGTAATCTATGAAGATTCACTAGGGTAACCTATAATAAACTATCTGATGACACTCTTTTCTTGATGCATGTTGTGTGGTCTCTTGTGTAGAGTTACCTCTTGTTATGTTGTTTCCTCTAGGAGATTTGTTTGTAATTATGTGGCTTAGATATCGTGATGTCGTAATGTGTACGTCAAGCCATGTAAATGTTATGTTTTGTCTTCTTGTTTGTTATTTTTGTGGACCTAATATTATCTCCTAATATAGAGAAAGTGTACCTTCAAGTACCACGTGGTTGGGAGGAACATTTTATATCCTTCATTGGGCCCCCAGTACAGGTGTTATTGTGCTTGGATAATATGGTATTTGTGGCAGGTTCCTAATTCTACATGGTTCATGAAGTTGGACGCTAAGTGTGCTCATGAACAAGGTTGAAAATTGTGTTATGATCTTTATTGTATACACTCTTGATGTGTATGAGTGAACTTATTGTAATGATATTATATTGTTATGAGATTTGTCACAATGTCACTTGATGTAACTTGAATATGTAACTTGATTTCAATATTACTATGTGATTGGATAAATATGATTTATCCTTATGCTTTACTTATTTTTTTTAGAAATGTGATGTTATACTTGTGAATTTTTAAGTAGCATTTTCATGGAACCCTAAGAATGTATGTGTGTATGTTTCTTACGTGCACTTGTTGTAATCGAATCTTTTTTATTAAAAAAAGTGTTCTATTATTTTGTTACTTTACATGTTTTTCTCTAAGTTCTTTGGTGGGGCATTACACAAATCCTATATTTCACCTTTCCTATATAAGCAAGGCCTCATGGGTGATCCCACAATACTAGTTTACAATTTTTGGCCAAACTGGATATTGAGCTGATTTTTTTAACTAAATCTTCACTTTTGGGCACCTATAGCGGCTAAACCATGAGGAATTTGAAGATGATGAAAACTAATGATTTGTGACAATTTTTCTGTAGATTCTAAATATATTTTTTTCAAAAATTTTGGAATTATATTGCACTTCTTTTTCCATCTCCTTTGAAAACTAGTTTTTTTCAGTAAACACCATTTTTAAGGAGAAATGTTCACTATATAACACATAAATTTTTTTCCATGAAGGATAAAATTTTTAATTTTTTTTAATTTATATTTGTAACTATGATATCTAGTGCTTCCAATTGGTTTCATAGTGTTTTATTGAATATTTTTTCCTTAATCAAGTTTCGAAGTCAAACCAATTACAATTTACACATAGGCGGACTATATAACACAACTCTTTTTGTATGTATCAAAATTCAATTTTATTTTTTTTGTCGGATCAAGGACCTTAATATCTAGTGCACTCATATTTTTCAAAAAAAAATTATAATCTTCTATTTTTCCACATGTGCAGAATAGAGAGCTTGATTTTCTGTGAAAAACCTACATTCACAAGAAATAAAAAATAAATATAATAATAAAATTAAATTTATTTAAAATTATATTTTTTGGGAAAATTATAATAAGGATTACATACTTGCAAAAAATCAATTTTAAATGAATTCATTTGATCCCCCAAAAGATAAATCAAAAGTGGTTTTTTATCAGCATTTTGATAGGTGTAAAGGAGACTCTATTATAGGTATGGTTTGAAACTAGTGGGGTTCTATCCAAAGGGGTTTGATCTAAGGTAGTTTGATCAAACCCTCTTCAATTGTAATTCTTTAAATGGAACATTTTAAGGCTTAAATCATTATATTTTCTAAAAATATGTGATTTCAGCAAAAATCAAAATCTCTCAGAAATTGTAAACTAGCTTTGAGGCATCACCCTCATGTACACTTTGTAATCATATGGGTGTACTATAATTGATCAATTATTTATCATTGTACATTATTGTAGCAATATCTAGCAAGATAATATATTTTCATACTTTCTTATAAAAGTTATCTTTGTGTTTTGCAAGTGATTTTGGGTGTTGGGAGTTCACTATCAACTCCTATAGAGAGTATCATCAAGGAGAGGGCATTTATCTGTCTTTAAAGTGAATTATCTCAAAGGAATAAAAAAAAACCACTTAGAATCATGTATTTATATTTGCATATATGATTGTGTGTGGGATATTAAAAGACATTATTTTTATGCATTCATACATTAGAATTATGTTTATTCATATGGATTATTGATTTTGTGAGTTAGATTAATTTAGGTTTTCATATATCATATTGATTATAGATGTGTGTTTGATTTAAATTTTAATTAATAATAAAATTATTTTTGAATAAGATGTAAGAATATCATTTTAATAAAGAATAATTTAGGTGTCCAATTGGGAAAAGAGGGAAAAATCCATCATTTCAATTAGTAAACTTGTTAAAGTTGAGATCACAGTAGTAAAATGGAAGTTAGGAATGCATGGTGGGAATTAACTTCCAAGTAAAGGGGTTTCTAGAGAAAATTATGGAGGGTTTGCATGTCAAGAATGTAGAGAGGGAATTTGAAATAATTAAAGAGAAAATTTGTAAATATTTTTGGGAGAAGACTATTCTTTTCTACGTGAGACTATTCTTTTCATTGTTGAGAATTGGTCTTGCAAGATGGGAGTGTGGTTCTTGGGACCTCACATTGAAACATTGTATGTATTTCATTTTATCTATCATGAGATTATCCTTTCATGGTATTTTAGTTATATCTTCTCACAATAGAGATTTGATGTTTGTTGAAATCACTTGTCAATGTTTGAAATCACCTGTCAAGGTTTTAATTCTCCAATAACTTTATTCTTTAACTTATTCAAATGTATTCTTGGCAAAAATTTATATATATCCAACAAGGCCTCGAAGTTTTTTGTACCACTTTGTCTCTCCACCAAAGCTTGACTCCTTCACAAATCTTTGTTAGGAATTTAAACTTCCCCACACCCACATGCTTCACCTGCATCATTACACATGTCTAGAGCTTCATTAATTACCAAAGTGATGGTATGTCTTCCAAAAGGGAACCCACCAAACATTGTATTCAAGGTTGAGGAAGTGAATCCTTTTGTACCTCTAATTTTACAAAAATGGAAGATGAGTTCAACCACCATTAATGCAGTAGCTATGGTTTCAAACCCTAATGGACCCCTTGCTATTATTTATTAGGACTATTTCAGCTCACAAGGGACATTCTACCATGCCTCACAAACACACTTTTACACATGTATGCATGATCTCAAGCACAAGTCAAAGGAAAATGACTCTCAATATGTATGGGCAATGCATTGCACATACCAACCATAAGTAGGAAGCTATTGCAACAGATTTTGATGCCCCTTCTAGGTGTATTAATGATTTAGAGGCTCTATGGAATGATTATTTGAAAAAATACAAAAAAAGTATAAAAACTCATTGTGAGCCCTCATGTTCAAGTGTCCAAATTTGAAGATGAAAACATGCATATCTACGAGATGAGGTCAAAGGATGAAAACCAAGAGACCTCATTCACCAAATGATGAAACCCCTCTTGACCGAAGGAATGGTCTTGCCATGAAATTGTATGGGAGCTTTAATAATAGACAAAAAAAGCCTAGCAGTGCATTATTTGTCTAAGTTGTAGGTGGTCATATTATAAGCATTATATGTGCAATTAATGGTGGCTAGTGTGCAATATTTTGTAATGTATTACAAACCTATATAATTTAAGAAATGGTCTATGATTCATTTTTCCTTTTTTTGAATTTAGTTGTAATATGGGTTTAATGGATTAGAGTAAATACATTTAAATATGTTGTCTATCATATTTTTTATTGACCAAAAAATAATCTTAGGGGTTTTTGTTATTTATGTGAACATAATAATCTAAATTGATTGCTAGAGTTTACATAGAATCAAGTAGATTTTGTCTTTTAGTTAAGTAGGGTTTGTCTTTTAGGATAAAATAATAAAGTTTGAAGCATAGCATGAGTCACAAATGCTATTGTGTTTATATAGTATAGTTTAGGGTTTATAAGGCTTTAGTTTTAATTATTTAAGACTAGAATTTAAATGACAAACATTTACAAAATAATTGTTTGGGACATTATATTTTATTTATGTGAAACTGCCAATATAAAAAGAAAATAATTAAGGAAGATATAGGTATTGTATACATTTCCAAAACCCCTTTATCTAGCCTTACTAAATATTTATAGATCAATTTTCACAACTCTAGATTTATATAATACTAGTAATTGTGTTTTTCTTACCAAAAGAAAAACTATCATCAACAATATATTCCAAGATCTATTTAGCTAAATATTTTATTTTGAAATATAGCACATAAAGGTAGCAAATTGACCATTATAAATTCTAATTTAATAATGTAGATGGTGGTTGAGAGATTCAACATGGGGCATATTAATAGGAAGCCACAATGGAGTCCAACTCATCATTCCCCTATCGTGAGAAAGAAGATATATAATACAATTAATACAACAAAATCTCATGCAACCTTACCATAATAATTTGTAAATTATTTCTCAATATTAATTGATCACAAATCTTGTAAACTAACATAAAATAAAAAATAAAAATATAATGATTTGATAATTTAAGCAAAATAAATAGCACATATTTATTTATTTTTAATATTGGGAGTAAACACTTTTAACCAAAGATATGAATTAGTGAGCCTACAAATGAGGAACCTCGTGTTCAATATGAACACTTAGCAATAACACCTCAGTATGGGTTTGAACCTTGATTGCAAGAACTACAACACGACAATGTAACCATCACACTATGTCATTACTAACAATAGCACATATATCTTAAAATAGAAAGAATATATTATTTACTTTCATATATCAAAAGAAAGATTATGTAAACCCACATTATATCATACATGATTATTTTATCTATTACTAATTACCATAAAAACTCTTCATGACTAACTACAACCAAAATAAATGATATTTTAAAATTTATTGTTATATAAATTATGCTAATTATGTTTAAAATTTTGTATTCTCTTACAAATTGATTTTATGTACATGTATGGAACATACCTATTGCTACAGGAAGTTCATCTGCAGGAAGAGTGGCTATAGGAAGTTTGTTTGCAAGAAGAGTGGCTATAGGAAAAGTAGGAAGAGTAGGAATAAGTGTCTTCACGAGATTAGTAGAACCAAATGTATGAGAGGATTATGCTTCCTCTACTTCACAATCATTCTGAATTATGTTGGACAACACTTCATCTTCATCTTGAAGCTATAGGAGAGTACTTTTTCCTAACATCATAAGCTATGCCACAGAGTTAACTTCCTTGGCCTCTTCACCAACATGTGGCCATATAGGATTTTCCTCATCATGGGATGATTGAGAAGGAGGATAAAGAACAAGATTTTTGGTGTTCCTACCATCAAAAATGGTCGTCACCTGACCAACATCCAATATAAGCATCTGTTGTTGCTAACCATGGCCTTCCAATAATAATAGGATATCTGCCTAGTGTAGCTTTACGAGAAAAAATCATGAAGTCTATTGGATATTCCCAAGAGTCTAAGATCACCAAAAGGCCCTCTGTTATACCATCAGGTGTAATAGTAGAGCTATCAACAAGCTGTAGGATAGTAGTAGATCTCATGCTTGCAACGTTTAGTTGTTGCAGGATGTCCGTAATCATTATGTTTATTGTTGCTCCCAAATCAATCAGAGCATTCTTTATTTGAATCTCATTTATCACAATTACTACCATAGGACTACCTTGATCATTGTACTTAGGGACAATCACTTTTCCAAGCATGATGTCAGCTAGTTGTCCCACCACATGAACTGTAGTTGGGTCTTTTTCTTTTTTGCCCGGCTTCTAGAGGCATGCTTCCTTGATTTCTTTTCCATATATAAGAACATCTTTTATGGCCTAAAATAGGGGTATCTGGGCACATATATGCTTCAACTGATCTAAGATGTCAAAAGTTGTATCCTCTTTATCTTCCTTATGCTTGGAAACTTCCAATCTCTAAGGGAATGGTGGTTCTTATGTAGTCTGCTTGACTAGAGCTGGTTTAGGATTTTTATGTGCACTTGGCTAAATGAAATCATTCAAAGGTTCCTCTTCCTCTTCCACGGGAAGAAAAATTTCCACAAGAAGACAAGGGACAAATCCCACCATGATGCACTATAAATATCTCATTCCTAATAGGAAACTTAATGCACTTGTGAATAATCGATGAGATGACATTCATGGAGCGTAACCATGAGTAGCCTAGCTTCACATGAAATTGGTTTGATGGTAGGATGATAGAATGGTACATTTGATTCTTTAGGTACAAATTTTAATGGAAGAGTGATCAGACCTATTGTAGGGCAAGAAAAACCATTATGTGTTTTAATTCATGCTTTCGGTTGTTCATAAGTATCTTGATAAATCTCTTGCACAAACAAGAATTACTCAATGATCACATTCTCTACACATACGAGATCAATAATTTTAAAATGGGTTGAGTTTTTGTAGATTTATACTTTTATTTTGAATCATAGGAGTGGAAGGTCAAACAAATTTGTATATGCCTTAAGTAGATTGAATTTTTTTTTGATAGAGATGAAGGTGTAGGTTGTTGGGTTTAATGAACTCAAGATTTTGTAGCCTAAAGATACAAAATTTGTTGAGGCATGGAGGGCTTGACTTGTTAATTTGGATAGGACAAGATGGCTATATTTCTTAGTCAAATATGGGATGTTGTTTAGAGGAACCTAGTTGTGCATTCTAGGGAGTTATATGAGAGAGAACCCAATCAAGGATAAACATAATGCTAGATTGGCTAGAAACTTTGGTCGAGATAAGATTGTTGCTCTTGTTGATGAGAATTATTACTATCCATAGTTATAGTAGGATGTGAGGAAGTTTGTACAAAGTCTCAAAATATGTCAAATGGCTAAAGGAGTAAGTCAAAATATTGGGCTATATAGGCCATTTCCTATATTGGATAGAGGTTGTGGGAAGATATCATCATGTATTTTTTTCTTGGTTTACCAAGGAAACAAAGAGGACATGACTCAATATTTGTTGTCATTGACATATTTTAAAAGATGAAACATATCATTTTTGTCATAAGACTAGTTATTTTGTTCATATTGTAGAGTTGTATTTTAGAGAGGTTGTGAGACTACATTGTCTACCAAAGAGTATATTTTCAAATAGAGATACCAAATTTATTGGTTATTTCTAGAGGACATTATGGAAAAATTTGAAGTTATATTTGAAGTTCAGTTCCACACACCATCCACAAATTAATGGAAAAACAAAGGTGGTGAGTAAGAGTTTGGGAAAACTATTGAGGTGCTTAATAGGAGATAAGCCCAAGGGATGGGATTTTATTTTACCACAAGAAAAATTTGCTAACGAAAATTCTATCAACATAAGTACTAGTAAATCCCCATTCCAAATTGTATATGGGAGTAGTCTAAGGAATAATTTTGAGTTGAGGAAGATATAGAAAGGGGAAAAGAGAAGTGATAAGCTGGAATATTTTATAGAGTACCTAAAGAAATTGCACAGAGATGTAAGAAATCATATGAATAAGATTAATTCATAGTATAAGGCTAAGCAAAATCAGAAGTGGATATTTAATTAATTCTAGGCTGGAGATGAAGTCATGGTTCACGTGAGGAAAGAAAAGGTCCCCATTGGGAACATATATCAATTTCAAAATAAAGAAATTTGGACCATGCAAGATCCTAAAGAGGCATGATTCAAGAAATGCTTATGACCTATATTTTTTGAGTGGGATAAACATCTCTCTTGTGTTCAAAATTGCTTATTTGATAATCATGAAGGAGATATAAATGATGGACCAATAAAAGAACAATGGAATATCTTGAAGCCTACTTCAAAGAATGAAGAGATAGAAGAAATCTTAGATAGATGTGTGGGTATAAGTACAAGAAATAGTCAATATGAGGAATATCTAGTTAAATGGAAGGGAAGGCCTATTGAAGATTCATCATGGTTGTCTAAGGTAGAGTTTGAACATCTTGGTTTACCTTCAATACTAGATATGTGATCAGGTCAATTCTCAAATTACCCTGGGTGTCTAATGCAAGAGCACTCAATGCAAGAGAGTTTACAAACAATTATCAACATTCCAAACTCACAAAAAAAATTGATAATTAAAATTAACTCAAGCACCAAAAAGCAGCAACAATGCAATTTATATTGGCTCAATGGCACTTGCAACTTCTATTCATTGCATCCAAATTGAAAGGGACTACATAGGAAGCCTTGAGTATTAAAAATACATATAAAAATTAAATTAAATGAATTTCTATAGGCACCAATATTATCTATAGGTATATCTTCATTCTTTCTCTTATTTCTAACAATCTCCTTCCTGCACCTGCAACCATATTTTGGAAATCAAAGAACACAAAACCAATGCATTTCACAAAGTATTTGACACATATTTTGTCTTCAAATTTCACATTCAAACTTGAAAAATGCTTCTCCTAGGAAAGCTATGCCCAAGCACTCATTCCACAAAATTTAGAATTTCAAAAATCAAAACAAACAAAACAATAATAAAAAAATCATGCCAACACCACTCCAACAACTAAGACACATCCAATTCCATGCCCACCTTCTAGAAGCATCAGATAATGCCATCAATTTTCATTTTCTAACTCCCCAATGCATGCTTGTTCCATTCCCAACTAGGTAGGCCACCACTAGTTGACATAATTATTTCTCCATGCCTGCAATTTGAATTACAATTCAAATTAGAATTTAAACTCCTCCTAGGAATCCAAATCATGCATAGAGCTTCATGTAACATTAATTACAATTTCAAATTCCCAAACTCCCAAGAATCACATGCCCTTTATGCTTTTTGGCAATTTATTATTAAAAATTATCAATTATGGAATGCTTTCCAATGCAAGTTTCAGGCCAAAAAAAATCTAGTTTATTTAATCATATTTTTTTAAATGAAAAAATAAAAAATACTCCAAAATATCAATTAAAACGATTTCACATCAAAATTGAGAAAAAAATCAAATGATGCAATTTGGCCGACAACCATATGCACTTGCATTAGACACCCATGGTAGAAGAAAAGTTACCTTGTCACTTCTCAAGAGGATAACCAAGGTGATTAATCTTAGATTCAAACAACAAAGATGAGTCTTATATAGTTCTCCCAAACCATTTTACTAAATACTTAAAATACTACTTATAACTTGTATTCTTACTCACCTTGTTGTCCAAAATTGCCTCTATCTTCTTCTTCTTTGAAGTAGGTGTTGGTATATGTAATTGTTCAACTTTTGTACCTTCATCACTTTCAGCCTCATGAAATTATTTTAGATCATAAATATTAAAAATAGGTGAAATATTAATCTCACTTGGAAACTTTACTTCATATGCATTACCTGAATCATGCTAGCTCACAATTTTTCAAGGCCCAAACTTCTTTTTCAACTTGATGTAGGTACCAAATGAAAATATTTCTTTTATCATATTCACCATTACCTCATCACCAACCCAAAACTCCTTATCTATCCTCTTCAAATCAAACTTAGATTTATACTGACAATTCATTTTATTGATGTGTTTCCTTACCTCTTCATGTATGCTCTTTGTGCATGACTACCAAAGTCCTCTACTTCTGCCCTTTCTTTTTAATATTATCAATCCTTTTTAAATATACAAAAACTCTTGGGTTGCTACCATAAACAATTTGGAATGGATATTTACATGTACTTCTATTCACCAAGCTTTTATATGTAAATTTTACTTGAGGTAGAATCAAATCCCACCCCTTTGGCTTGTCTCCAACTAGGCATCCCAACAAATTACACCAACTCCGATTTACCACCTCTATTTTCCCATACATTTGAGGATTGTAGGCTGAAAAAAACTTCAAATCAGTTGTTAGCTTCTTCCATAATTTCCTCCAAAAGTATCCCATAAAATTTGTATCTCTATCTGAAACTATGCTCTTCAGTAGACCATGTAGCCTCACTACTTCCTTGAAAAACAACTCTGCAACATGCACATTGTCATTAGTCTTTTTAAATGGAATGAAATGATCCATATTGGAAAATCTATCTACCACCACAAATATTGAATCATATCCCTTTTGGGTCCTTGTTAAACCAAGAACAAAGTCCATACTAATCTCTTCCCATGGCCTTTCGGGTACCAGTAAAGGCTAATATAAACCCATGTGTTGACTAGTCCTTTTGCCACTTGATAAATCCTACAAATTTGCACATATTTTCTAATATCTTTCTACAATTGAGGCCAATAATATTGTTCTCCAACAAGTGCTATAGTTTTATCAATACCAAAATGTCTTGCAAGTCCTCCACTATATTTTTCCTTAACCAAATTCATTCTCATTGAACTTCTGGGAATGCACAATTTGTTACCTTTGAATAATAGACCATCTTGGATTAAATAATCCAGCCACTTGGTTCTATCAACTGCAATAGGCTCTTCGCAAGCCCTCCAATCCTCTCCAAAATTTGAATCCTCTTCATACGACTCCTTCAACTCATTGAATCCAACAACTTCAACCTACATTTCAGTTAGAAAGCCTTGTCTTCTACTTAATGCATTTGCAACCCTATTAGACTTCCCACTTCTATGTTTAAAAAAATTTTGTGTAACTTTGCAAAAATTCTACCTATTTCATATTCCTTTGATTTAACTTCCCTTGACTACTCAAATATTGAAGTTCTCAATGATCAATAAACAAAACAAACTCCTTAGGAAAAAGATAGTGTCTCCACTTTTTTAATGCTTGAACAATATTATTAAATTCTTGATTATAAACTGAATATTTCCTTTTTGCATCATTTAACTTCTCATGAAAGTAAGCAATGGGTTTACCTTCTTGACTTAGAACAACTCCAATGGCATTACCACTTGCATCACAATCTACTTGAAATACTACTAAAATTGGGAAGTGCTAAAACATACTGCTCTACCACTTTAGTCTTCAACAAATCAAAACTTCTTGTTGCCCCTATATTCCATCTGAAATCTCTTTTTTCCCCTCTTATGGTCTCATTTAGTGATGCAAAAACACTACTGAAACCTCTAAGTAAACTTTCTATAAAAACTTTCCAAACTATGAAATGATCTCGCCTCTATAGCACTTCTAGGCATAGGCCATTCTAAGATAGCTTTCATCTTTTCCAGATCCATCTTGATTCCTTCTCATAAAATAGCAAACCACAAGTATACCAACTTCCTTTTCATAAAGCTTCACTTCTTCAAGTTAATGAGAAACTTCTCTTCTCTCAAGTTTAAAAAAAAAATATGATATGCATCAAATGTTCTTCTAATTTCTTACTAAATATCAAAATGTCATGAAGATAAATAATAAAAAATCTTCCCAAAAACTCTTTCAATACCTCATTCATCAATCTCATAAACATATTAGGTGCATTGGTTAGTCCAAAAGGCATGACCAATCATTCATACAAACTTTTCTTATTCTTGAATGTTGTCTTCCACTCATCACCTTCTCTGATTTGGATTTTATTATAGCCACTCTTCAAACCAATCTTGGTGAAGTATTCAGCCCCACTCAAAAAATCCATGATATCATCCATTCTTGGCAATATAAACTGGTATTTGATTGTGATCTTGTCTATAGCCCTTGCACACTCTCCATTCTCCACCTTTCTTTGGTTCTAAAACAACAAGCACTACACATGGACTTAGGCTCTCTCTAATTAAACCCTTGTGCAACAACTCTTGCACTTGCCAATTCAACTCTTCACTCTTTGTAGGAGATATTTTGTGGGCTTCCTTGTTAGGAAAACTTTCTCCCGATATCAAATCAATTTTGTGACTTATCCTTCTCATAGGTGGCAGCCCCTTTGGTGCATTATTTGAAATAATCTCATGAAATTCATACAAAAAATCTATAACTTCCATAGGAATATCTTCCACTTTTTCTTGATTATCTTTTGAAATAAAAAAATATTCTCATGCTTCATTCCATCTAAAAAATTCCTATCATCAACTACAAAAATCCTTGCATTTCTTCAAACCTTACCCATTTCCTCTTTCAATGGATTCAACTTATGTCTTACTCCATCCTTCGTTAATGAGTATGTGTTAGCATATTCATTGTACATGACTTTCCTATCAGATTACCACAGTCTTCATACAAAAACATGACAATAATCCATAGGAATAATATCAAATAAAATTTCATCAAAATAATCTCCTATCTTAAATTTGACAAAACTTTTCTCCCTAACCAAAAGTTTTTGATCATTTTAAATCCAAGCAATTCGATATGGATGTGGGTGCCTTCTTCTCTCAAGCTACAATTTTCTCACCATCTCTTTGGAAGCCAAATTATCAGTACTTCCACTATCAATTATCACACTACATACGTTCCCTTCACATTTTCATCTTGTTCTAAACAAACTCTTCCTTTGCAATGGTACATTGTCTTCATTCAATAGGGCTCGCCTAGTCATTAAATTTTCCCCCATTTTGGCTTCTTTAGAGTGTGATGAATCTACATCTTCATTCACATTTTTTTTCTCTAGCATGGTTTTGAAGTCTCCTATCGGTCCTTTATTTATTGTGAGGAAAATCATATGCTCTATGTCCCTCTTCTCCACATCGAAAATAGGTTCCTTGAAATCCTTCTCATCCAAATCCTCTACCCGATCTTCCTCTACCTCTAAAATTTTTCTCTTTGGGATGGTAAGAATTTTTTGATTTTTGATTTTTGTTGTTTGCTTGTTCTTCAAATTTCTGATTTTTCTCATTTCCATCATAATTTCTTCCTCCATTCCTTCCACCATGATCTCTATCTCTTGCTTACTCTCAAATTTTCTATTCAATCTTTCTTCTACCTTCAATGCAAACTAAAATGCATCCTCTCTTTGTGAGGAATCAAAAGAGTAGTTGATACTGCCAAAGAATCAATCTTATCATTGTATTCTCTTAGAACCCCAAATATGTCAAAAACATCAAATTATTCAATGGAATCCCAAAAAAGATTATGATAATTCCTTAATCTTTCATTTTTTTGTTTGGTACAAATTTCTTACCTGAAAAATAGCTAACTCAACATCACCTTAAGCATGAATTTTTTTAATTCCTTTATCATGTGCAACATTCATTCCCAACAACAAGGCCTCATATTCCATAGTGTTGTTAGTATTATCGAATTGCAATTTGAAATAAAATGGAAAAAAATTCCTTGCAGGGATATGAAAACTGTCCATACACCATATCTTGCGGAAGAACAACTACCATCAAACTCCAAGGTCCAAAAATAATTTGGACTCCCTAAGCTAACAATTTCAAATTTTGAGGTCTCTTTTTCTGAAGAGGATGAGACATTAGTTACCTACTCTTAACTTGAATCATTGTATGAAGACTCAAAAAATGCATTAGTTTGCAAGAAATAAGTACCCATTCCAAAAGACTAAAAAACAATCTGAGATCTTGGATCATCATATTTTGTTACAAAAAAATTAGCTTCCCTTTTTGGAACCATTTTTTTCATAACACCCTTGACAGGTATCTTGGCCTTGGACCAATCCATGTTTATTTCACCCCTACATCTTTGTAGAATTTTGTCCCAACAATATACCATATGAGGTTGGGACATCAATTACCAAAACTATCATTTTAATCTTCTTGTCAAGAAATACAACAACTGCAAATTGTGCATCTTTAATTTTCCCTATTATGGGAAATTGTTTGTTTTCCATTGAAAAACACTGACAAAAATTATTTTGTCAAGTTCAAACCCAAAGTGTTAGCCACTTTGGCTGGCATCACATTGTTGAAAGCACCCAAATCAATAATGTGGCTACTTAATTTATAACAATTGACCAACAAGGACATGTAAAATGGATCTTATTTTCTAGGGACAAATGAAAGATTTGAAACCAAGTTACTATTTGGAGGCCTCGATTTGGAAAAAATAGGGGTATTCTAGGAGGAATCTCGGCCAAGATGAGTTCCTTTATCGTTGACAAACTTAGAAATTCTATCGAATTGATTGGGGTTGGCCTAAAGATACTTAGCTTCCAACATTTGAATTTTTCTTCTTTGCATGGTCTATGATGTCAAAATCTTGGTAAGGATTTACCAAAGAAGATGGGGTAATTTCATTTTGGGACTTGGGAATTGGGTCTCTGGTTCTAAGTATAGAAGAAGATGTGGGAGGATTTGAGGTACTTACTTATCTACTTCTCGTTGTCTTCTTTGGTTGGATTTCCAAAGGAGTCCCTCTCTTGGTGACTTTGACTACCATATGTGAGGGATCCTTTGCCTTAACTCCCTCACCTTACTGATTATTAAGTTGATTTTGTGAGCAAGTGAAAAAACATAAGCTTCACCATATGTTTCCTCTTCTTGCTTAGCTCCTTCTTCATAGTTCAAAAACCAAATGTTATAGTCACCAGTCACATCTACTTCCTCCTCCTAGAAGAGATTGGCACCATCCTCCAAAAGATATTTTGATTGTGGAAGATATTCTTATTCAGATTCATAATATCCCACTGTTGCATTTGTAGGTGGTGCCTCAAGCACAAGCCTTCCTTGTGGTGCAAGAAGCCTATTTTGGTTCCTTGCAACATTGGTAGGATAATTTGAAGAATTTGGATAAGTTCTTGGAATGTCATTGCATGAAGGAATAGACATTCCTTGAGATATTTGCTTCTTAAGAGATAACAATTCACTTGCTAGCTTTTGCACCATGGGATCTATGGTTCTTGTAGAAGGTAATGACGAAGAGGGCTATCCTCCAGACCAATTCAAATCTTTCCTTGTTTTACCAATGAGGATTAAATCATCCTCCACCTCACTAGCCGTCTCTTGAGAAACTTCAAGTGCAGCCAAGACTCCTCTCCATAGAAGAAAACTTACCTTGGGCAACTACATATTGATGAAGAAGCACTTTAAATTTTTAGTTTTAGGTTGAGAAATAGCTAGAAATCTGGTTTTCAATTTGTTCGAATCAGCCACAAACTCATGCATGGGTTCATGTATTCCTTCTTCGTCTGTGTGAGTTGAGCCAACAAGGCATGAGCATCTTCAACAGGCTTGAATCTTTCATCAAATTTGATTCAAATAGTTACCCAATCTGTAATAGTTCTAGCTAAAAGATTGAAAAATCAATCAGTAGCCACTCCTTGGAGAGTTTCAATAAATAACCTTACCAATACATATTCATGTTTTACACTAAGAACTTTGCATACAATATAGAATGGAATAATATGCTCATCAAGGTGTTTTTTACCATATCCATAGAACTTAGAAATTTTATTGTGTGAGTCGTGAGGAAGTTCATGAATAGGTTGTTTCAAATTCAAAAGACCAAAAGCATTACCCCAAGGAACCTGAGTAGTCATTCTTCCTTGGTTGAATTGAGGGATAATAAACATTTGAAATGCTGATATAGACAAATCCCTTTGAACACTAGAAGCTTCACTTGGAATAGGAGTTCTTACACTCGCAAGAGGAAAACTCCTTGTGCATTGAAGAGGTGATCTCATCTATTGAGGACAGGGATCAAATTTATGTTTGTATAGCAATTCAAACATAGGATCAATATGCCAAAATGAAAACTTGGAAAGAGAGGTAGATCAACAATAAAATAAATAATTACTAACACAATAAGAAACTGGTATACATCAACCAAAACCTTGAGGCTATGGTTGTGTATTCATTTCCCCAACAAAGTCACCATAAAACTATTGGGTGAATATTTTGTAATCAACTAACTGATTAAAAAATGGTCACATCAACCACAATTACAATGAATTAAATCTCTCCTCTTAGAAAGGGGAGGCTTCATCCAACCTCTTCTCTTATTTTAGAATAATTAACCATGGGTGTTTTCATCCATCCTATTCTATTATTTTAGAATAGATGCTTTCCTCTTACACAAATCACAATTATATCTCGTAATAATTAAAACATGTAATTCACTACAAAGTACTAGTTTGAGAAATAATAACTAATATCTAGTTTGATTAAACGAAAGAATAATCAAAGTGAAACCAGTGAATGTCAGTTGCTAGAAAACCCATAAAATACTAAAGTTTTTTGTTTCTGTTTATGATGATTTGAAACGATAAAAAATGGTATATGTTGCAGCCCAAAGTCTCCAATATACACCACCAAAAGACCAATAAAACACATATAACAACCCGTAGCCCAAAGTCTTTGAATTATCACCAAAGTGCACACACATGAACACAATCTTCAAAGATAATAATGCAGCTCAAAGTCTACAAAATCATATTTGAATCCCCTCTTAAACATATGATATCACACTACTATTCAATCATGTATAAGATAATGCAATGAGAAATACATAAGAACAATCTCAATACATAACAAAGAAGATCCAATGCAAAGATTGGATGTGAATTTGCTTCTTTTATTGATTGAAATTTGATTTACTCCTGAAAAAAAAAGTTTCAAAATTCTCTTCAATTGGGAAGTGCTTCACTTCACAAAATAAAAGGTCCTATTTACAAAAGATCTCCCTCATATATATAGAGGAGAGCCAAGAGCTAAAAAAGGAAAGTTACAACTAACTTGACTTATTCAACAATAGTCTGATTTGATTTAGACTTGTTTATTTTTACATGTAATTGCATATTTACAAAAGCCATGTAATATGTCAAATCTACAATTTAAAAATTACATAAAGAGAAAAATATGGAAATAAATCAAGTCTGGAATAGGTACGTTCATTCACTCTTCGTCATTTTTTTCCATGAAGTCTTCATATTTCTTCAATTCTATTTAAACATTTAAATTATCTAGTCCTATGGTATGGCTAGCTGAGTACTTGTGTGATTGAGTCCTCGATGTTGATCCATGCTTTCTTGTTCCTTTCCAATATTATTTTTAGGTTATCCAAAGTTACTTGAAAGTCCACCAATTTTTCAATAGAAGCTAAAGAAAAAGCTTCATCTTCAATCTCTTTCTGAATCAATGATGTGAACTCTTGGATAATCGTATCAATGGGAAGGATTTTTTTATTTTCATCTAGCACTTGACAAGGTATCTCCTTAATTTTGGAAATGAGATCTAAACCTCTATATTCACCTACCACTTGAGCTCCTTGTAGGTCTTTGATCAACTCACTGATAACATCCTTCTTATGGTTCATTGTTTCTTGTATTTCAATGAATATTTTCCTATTGAGAATCACCCCAATTTCCTCTAACACATCAAGCTTGATATCTTTCATTTTCATCCAAGATTCAATACTTTTCTCTCTCTTGCATGGAATAGAGTTTCAATTGTTTGGCTCAATTCTTCCTTCAGATTTTCCATATTGCTAATCCTTTCAACAAAATATTTTAGCAATTGTGTACCTTGGGCCAATATCCTGCCAATCCATTATGTAATAGCTTTTCCCCATGCATGTGTCCTCTTGACCTTCTGAATAGTAGGATTCTCTATACTTGTAGCAATGGGATCAATTGACTCAAATGATTAATTTATCTTATGGATCATTGAAGTGAGTTGTTCAACCCTGATTCTCAATTGATCTTTGAAAATCTTTTCTTGATCATACTTCTCAATTAAGGAAGTCAATGTTGCTTGTGCATCTTCCTTCACACTCTCATTTGTCCTTTTACCCAACTCTATCCTGGTGATAGAATATTTTTACAAATAAAATTACTTTGTAGTTTTATCAAGAGGAGGTTGTGCTACCTCAACATACTTGTAACTTGCTTTTTCAACCAACACTGTTGAAAGAGTTTTGGATTTCTTTGTTGATTTGGTCTTTACAAACACTAACTAACCAAAATCAAAGTCATCAAGAGAGAACTTGCTTCTTCCTCTTTAGTGTTTGAGAATCCAACCAAGGGGGAAGAGGATAAGAACCCACTTCAAGTCCTTCCACCATAGTTTGAGTTGACAGTACTATACTGACAATGGTGGTAGCTAGAAGAGGTGGAGTGTTGGTCAAAACTATAGCCAAAATTTCCACATTGGATACATTTTGTGAGGACTGGTCATGTATTTATCAAAATCAGATTGTGTATTCACATCAACAGTAGGAGAGGAAAAACTTGGAAAAGAAGATAAAGGTCCAAAAACATTTTTGATATTATCCCTTTTGACTTTCAAAAATAGACCCAAAAGTTGGAGATGAATGAATAGATTGAATTGAAAAAGTAGGAGCAACTAAGATGGTGGTGGTAGTAGGAAAAGGTTGTTCACTTGTAATAGCAGGGGGAGTAGGAATAGAAAATATTGTAATGATAGGAGAAGAACAAATAGGAGAGTCTTATGGAGTGGAATCATGTGGTGAAGTGACTGGAGACTCTTGAATTTCTTCATCTAGATTTTCCTCTTCTTGTTCTTTAGTCAGAGTAGATGGCCCTTCAATCACCTTACTCTTACCCCCTTTCACTGTGAAATGAACTTGGGAGTCCTACTGGTACTTGGCGCATCATTTTTATCCTTTTTTCTTAACTCAACCTTCTTTTTAGTAGGCCCTTCAGTTTCCTCTTCTCCAGATCTAGTATTGAAATACTTCAATTTTATTCCCTTCTCCTGTAACCAAATATTTATGTTAGAAAGAATCTATTGGAATCTTTATGTAATGGAGATCATATCCTCTTTGGACCACTAGATGGGAAGGAAATGGGTCTCAAAAATGTGATTTCCTTCATAAGTTGGACCAAGGATGTTCTCATCATCTTCCATATCTTCAAGAATGTCAAGTAGATTCAAGTTTACAATCTAATATAAGGTAAGCCGACAATAGTCAAGCTTCCTTATGTCTTCATCTATCTTGAAATCTTCCCATATATCCTCAACCCTATTCACATGACTGTATCTCTTTTTGAGCCCGCCCTTCATTCCTCTATAATCAAAATCAGTCCTCCTTCTGTATTTCTTCATTGTAACCCACTCCATCTTTGTTTCCATAGCCTTGGCCTTGGGAGATGTGGTGATGGAGTACCTATTGATTTTTAAAGGAAACTTGAATCCAAGCTTGTGTGTTTTATCTTACCTAATGTGAACAACTATGACTTTCCTACATAGCTCCATGAGTGCAATCTTGTCACTGAAATACCTAGGAAGCACATATGGGTATCCATCAATACATCCAACTCTTAGATATGTAGAAGTGGGGAACCATAGGAACATACAACTAGATTTATTAACAATCCCCCATGCCACATTTGACACTCTTCTCTTCTCAATTTCTTTATAAAACATACATAGGTATGAAGCAAAGAAGGCGTTATTGACCCTCTTTAAATTTTGAATACTTTTCTTCAAGGTCAATTGAGAGTAATTCTAATAAATTAGAACTTTCCTTTTGTCACCTTTTGACAACAACACTAGAAAGATCTGCCTAGAAGCAACAACATAAACTAGGTATGAAGTCATATATAACTTCAATGAGGTACTAACCATAGAAAGATCATAATGGATAGGGTCACTTATTTTCTTTCCCAAGAATATTTGTTGTTGCATCTTCCTTATGACATGAATATAAAGATACATCCACTCTTGAAAAGTGGAAGAAGTCAGAAATCCCTTAATTCTACTTAGGATGGTTTTCAAATCATTTACCTCCTTAATGAAATAACTTTGAGGAATGCTCTTAGGCCATATAGATATGTTTGGCCTAGGATTCTTGAGCCACTTTGTATTGATTGCTTTCTTGCACATGTTTGGATTGCTATCATAGTGGGCCTATGATTTCTCAATGGTGAGGTCAGCATATGTATCTATACTTGGACATTGGAATAATTTTTCAAAGAAATCTTCATCCAATCTTATGAGTATATTCCCATTTATATCTTTGACAGTTGTCTTCCTTATGGAAATGAGCTACTATTGCAAGTATGAACTCAATATTATGTGTCAACATGAGGAATGAAGCCACCAAATGGATATTGCTTTCAACAATACATCTCATGCCTGCATCCAATGACTTCTTTTTCACTCTTTCAAGAAACTCAAATATATCAACATGGAAAATTTTGGTGTCCTTGATCTCATCAACATTTGAAGTCATAGAGGTCATGAGGAATACCCCTTGGTACTTATACTTCATATTTTTCTTACTTGGTGAAGGATCAAGCATTAGAGATCAAGTTGTAAAAATAAATTTCATATTTTCTCAGTGTTAGAGAAAATGTCAAGATTTTGTGCAATGGTGGGAAAAAGCTACGACTTTGCATGAGTTAAGAAACTTGGGATGCAAGGGTACTGAAAATCCTGCCCCTATAGGATATTTATCAGTTTATATGTAAAGATGTAGAAATTTTGCACCCCTACATGAGGGTAGAAAAAATTGATGTAAGGGTGGAGAAAAACCCCACCCCTACATATGAGTAGGTAAAATCAGGTGCAAGTGCAGAGAAAAACTTCAACATTGCATGTGTATGTGGTAAAAAGATGCATGTTGAGGTTTAAAGCTCGACTTGCTTTTTTTGTAGTGCATTAGGTAAGAATGTATGTCGAGGTTTAAACCTTGAATTACATCTTTTGAAGGTGAATGATGGTTAATGTGTTGGTCGGGGTTTAAACCTCGACTTGCATGTAGGTAAAGATACCAAGATGCACTTGCGAAGAAAATCTAGCAAGAACATACAAGGCATTAAGGTTAGGCTAAGGATGTAAGTCAAGGTTTAAAACTTGACTTACATCTTTTGATAATAAAACAAGCATGTAAGGTGAGAATAAAAACTCATGTTACATGTTGCAAAAGGGAGAAAAGGGATTGTGTAAATTGGGATTTAAACCCTAATATACACTATGCATACATATTTCCCAACATTTACATGTTAATTGAATATGGGAAGATCTGTGATGGTGAAAGGAAAAGCAAGGGATTCACATTTTGTAAGGTTTCACTTGAAGATTAAAACCTTGACCAACATGTGTGAATATGTGATGTGCGAGGTCAAAACCTTGAAGAAATATACACAATAGGACAATAACAAGAAAATAAAACCTAAATTATGAAAAATGTGAGCACAAAACACACATTTAAACCTAAAAACAAAATGCAAAAACTAAACTGAGATCATAGAAACTAAAATGAAAACATAGATAATATAATGATAAAAAACAAAAACAAAAACACAAACATACCTCGAAAACCCTAACAACGACAAGGAATGCAAAAATTTGAACAAATATTCAACAAAAACTTGACCAACACAACATGAGGAACAGACAAGAGGTGGGAGCATGCACACAGAGGGAAAAAATAAAATGAAATGAAATAAAAACTGATTAAAAACCAATTAAAATCCCTCTATAAAAATGCATTAATCTTTCATTAATGCCAAATGTGCGATATAGGGAGTGTAGTCACGCTAATATTTAGCGT